>CAMZMU010000128.1:24930395-25216761 GCA_947311845.1 Poa pratensis
ACTCCAAAGACTGGTCATGCTTACTGTTTGTACAAAAAATCCAAAGATCAGCTACTTAATCTGTATAGAATTAAGTTATTACTCTAAAGACCGGAGTAGCAAGTAGAGAGTTAACTGTATCTTGTATCTAGTACTCCATTTCCTGGAACAATCTGTAGCGTCCAGGTATAAAAGTGGGAGTAAATCCTATAGCAGGTGGAGGAATTGGTGTCACCTGCGCTGAACATCGACAGGAAAACGAGGAGGCCGTGCGAGGAGTGTCCAGGTCGAGGCGCAGGCGGGGAGCCACAATCGGGTTTTCTGGCAATTATCATGTACTAGGAAAAACACCCGTGCGATGCCACGGGAAAAGAATCTACTATTGTCGGAAAATGTCGCCGCAACGTAAATTTCGACCCAAAATGCAGTAACACATGAGGAAGAAAAAACCAATTTATTTGTTGTTCATGTCCGCACCAAATTCATCCAAGAATAACCTGCGCGGTCCTATCCCTGCTACATTGTGCCTAAAATTATGACCCCGGAGAGGCAAAGAACTGCGACATGTGGGACCTCTGAAGCAGATTGCGTAAGATTAAAATTTCATTTTCAAAATTGTGAGAATATTCCGTGTTGATTGTTTTCTTAAATAAAGTAGCATTTTAAAATAGCAATTATTGAGATAAGAATATTACATGGTATAATGAAAGCACATTTTGGAAATTTAAGTTAATTAGTTAATATATTTTAAATGAAGATGAAATGCATCTAGAATAACATTTCAAATTAATTTAATATTTTAAAGAATAGGTGTAGTTCGTATTTCAAATTTTATCATGTTGTAATGTTGTTTGAACATAAATTATAATGATACAGAATTATAGATTTTATTTGTTCTGAACATTTTGATTGAAAGTTTGTATTTTTCTGATATAAAATGAATTATTTATGTTTTTGAGATTTAATTTAATTGAAACGATTTCCGTAATTAGTAAATAGATTGGGGCCCACCGTCCGGTTTTTAGCAATTACAAAAAACATTTAAGGAAATGAATAAAATTCTGAATTCTGACATGTGGTCCCACATGTCATACTCTAAGCAATCCGAAATTAATTTCCAGAAATAATTTTTTAGATGAACTGCCGACGTCATGTGACGTCACCATAGGTCCTCTCTCCATGCGGATCACCAATTCCTCAAATTCGTGTGGCTTTGGACGAATTCGAGCTACCAGATGCTACCGCGCGACGCTGTGGACTATTTGGTAGCGGCGCCGCTACTAATCGGTCGCCGGAGCTTCGTCGGCGACGAGCTTTGCGGCGGCCAGAGACGGCGCACGACGCGGCGACAACCTCGTACAAATTGGAATGAACGAGGAACTCCGTTAGGAGCGTAAGGTCACCGCGGGCTCGAGGAGACGCTCGGTGAAGCCCGGGGACGACGGACGGCGACGAGCTCATCCATGGAAGCTGGCGGCCGAAGGCGGGGAAGATGGAGTCGGTCCGCTCGGTTCACCGCGTTCCAGCAAGCGATACTCGTCGAGGAGGAAGAGGACGACAAGGCGGAGCCGGCGGTGGTCTAAGATGAGCTTGGGGAGGTCCACAGCGGCGGCACGACGCGACGGCGCGACGACATTCTCGGCTGCTGATGCATGTAAAATGCATACATGAACTTTGCACTTTAATTGCTCATATTCTAATCATATTTGCATCATATAAGGGTTATATCAATGTTTTATCATGATTTTGGAAATATCTTAATGATTTCCTATTTTTATGAAATTAACCCTGCACATGCAGAAAACCCTAGTTTTGTATTTTAATGTTTCAGGGACCCAAACGTCGTCCAAATCACCTGCAAATTTAGGGGCATCATTTTTTGGAAGGAAGAAGACCTGTGGGCGAAGGAGCGATCAAACGGAGGCCGAGGGCCAAAAGAAGGGGGCCCACGCGGCCACAGTACCAGGCCGCGTGGGACCCACCCATCTGGCCCTCGAGGCTCCGTTGCGTTGATTTTTACTCCACCGACTCCGTCTTGACCTAAAAACGACTATAAAAAAGGTCCCCCGACTTTCTCTGGAAAGGAGGCGGCGGAGAAACACAGAACCACGAAACAGAGAGTCAGAAGGCTACCGTCGGAGAGATCGAAGCGGGGAAACGCCGCCGGAATCACCTCCGGAGGGCTCCACCCCCCTCCGACGTGTTCATCATCAACATCTACAGCAAGATCATCTCCATCTCCCACTGTAAACTCTTGGCAAACATGATGTATGATGCAATATACTATTCCCTTGATCTATTGTGTCTCCCCATCTATGTTTGAGAAGTGATTTGTTCATGGCAATAGTGAAATAGTTCGTTGATTGGTTGCATACAAGTGTTGTTATCTTTTATGATTGTCTTTATGTACAATATATGAGTGCACGCATATGTTGGGGAATGCATGTAAGGTGATCACCGGTAATGTAATGGAGTGAGGAGGACTTGGAGGACAGTAAACCTGAGACCGAGTCATGAAGTTACTTATTGGGGGATATATTTGGGGGACCCTAGAACTTAAGCCTATGGTGGGACAATTATGTCTTAATAATCTTGTGCTGCACATTTACTTGGCCATGATATCCATCATAAGTGTTGTGTAATTTGCTCATTTACTTGGCTACACCTATTTATGGCTCCCACCTTAAAGAAACAATTAAGACTGAAACATGTGTTTCACTAATTGTGACAACCACATGAATGAAATAACAATTGTTAGAACATTTGCTCCCTTGAGATCTTTGCTACTTGCTACTTTGAGAAACTTGTTTGAGAAAACTGCTGAGAGAAACTTGCTCTAAGAAACTTGCTACTAGATAAACCCATTCCACGTCACTTGCTTCCATTAGTTAGATCCTTTCATATTTATTGCTTTGCATAAAAGGCCATATAAGAGGGTTATAGGATTTTAAAGAATAAATAATTTACCTTCAGCTTCTCGTGGGTTCGACACTCAAATACTTATCGAATAGTGCTACAGTGATCCCTTACTCTTGGGGGTTATCAGCTGCGCGCAGAACAGAGCAGAGGAAAGGTGTTTTTGCAAAAAGGTCCCTGGGTTTTCCAGAAATTGCGATTAAGTCTCTCGACGACGTACCAAACGAAGGAAACACACAGGAAGCGTTGCTCTCTTTATTATTAGGTAGAGATAGAGATTTATGTCACGATAAGAGTTTGAAGTGTTAAATTCAGCTAGCCCAAGTTAGTGTCTTCCTCAGCTGCGTATGATCAAACTTAGTTACAAAGTTGTCTGCCAAGAGCGAGGGTAGAAGCACATTTCCTGTTAGCAGGTTACTGAACCAGGATATTGGTTGTGGTCAAGTAAGCGCTCCGTAGAAATATACCAGTGCTCAAATTCCGGTTTTCTAGCAATTATTATGTATTTACGCCAGAAGGGTTTCAAGTGTTGAATCCAGCTGGCCTTATTTTCAAAGTTGTCTGCCTAGAACGAGAGTAGAAGCGCAATTTTCTGGCTAGACGACAGCCTGCCTATGCGACTTCAAAATATTAAGCATACATAAAAATGATAGCAAAGAGAGCAGGCAACTTTCTTATTCGTACCTTTGCTGCAGCTGTAAGTGTAGCATATACCAGAACCTTTTTCACTTGTTCGAACATATCTAACTATATAATGGACAACGGAAATGCTGGCTGAGAGCGCCCCGCGGTACTGTAGTACTGTAGCTATCTACAGTACCGCGGTGGGCCCCACCTGTCAGCCTCACTGCGCGCCGGCATTTTGCCAAAAAAAGACACGCAAGACCAAAAATTGCACCGCAAACTCCACTTTTCACGGAGAGGGACCCGGACGCAATTTCGGAAAACTTCAGGGACCCCGTTGCAAAAACACACGCGCACACTCCCTCTCTCTCCTTCTCTCTCCCGCGCGGCGCTGAGTTCGCCGCCGGCCGCCGCGCTCCATGCCGCCGCTCCGGTCCTCCCCGTCCAGATCCACGCGCACGAGCGGCTCCGCCGTCGCCTCCTCTCTCTCCTCACCGAGCGCCGCGTGCTGGGACGCCGGAGCCACGCCAGAATCACCGCCGCCGTGCCCCTGCTCCTCCGCCGCGATTGCTCGCCGCCGGCGACGCTCCCGCGAACAATCCGCAGCGGCGCTGCCACTTCCGGGTGTTCCGCGTCCAAGCGCGTCTCACACGGCCGACCAACGTCCCAGATGGCGGCGAATCGACGCCGGCGTCCGCCGCCGTGCGGCGTGCTCGCCATGCCCGCCGACGCCACTGATGACGTCATCCAGACGTTGCAGTGGGTCCCCCCGTCAGCGACCTGTTTTTTTCCGCAGAAGTTTGAGAAAATACGAAATCCCTGATAGGTGGGCCCCGTCTGCTTACAAAATTTCCAGAAAATAGTATTAATATTGTAAAATCAATAGCTTAAAAACTATCCATCAGAAAAAGGTGTAAAAAATATCGACATGTCTAGAACAATACATGCTAATTACTTCCGACATAATGCCAACATTTTTCGACATTTTAATTTGGCAAATATTTGACACAACCTAACTGCATTCCCTCTAAATAAATGGAAGAAAAATTAATAAATATACTTACACACTGTATTTCCCCAATTATGGTGTTTAATTAAATATCTGTGTCATGCTACAAACATATTACACCATTAAATTTGCTAAAAAAAATTAAAGATACTCCACACAACAAATTACGACAACTTTTAACATTTCGAATCACAACGAGCACAGTAGGCTTTACTGGTGATGGAATATAAAAGCTGCTTTTATTTAATTTTGGCAATTATTTTTATAATCTACAAAGGATAAGACAAATGTAAAATATTTAGAGTAATGTTTGAGCAAAAGAAAAAGATAAGAAAAATGCAAAATGTAAAGTACAACAATAACTTTAAATGTACCCGTCGAGAAAATATGACAAATATATCACCTCGAATACAACAAAAACAAAAAAAAACAAAAAGAAAATGGTTGTTTATGGCATATGATAAAATTTTAAATTTGAATATTTCAAAATTTGAATGTCCAAATTAAAATTTGAACGTCTTTCGAAACTTATCATCTAATAAACACACAAAAAATGCGAAAAACTTCCCGATTTTAACAATTTTTACAACTTGGACAACATATAACTGCAACCTTTCCTTCCGAATTTCAACAAATTCAAATCTACACAACTTTTAAATACAAATATTTCTAAATTTGGATTTTTTTACACCACGCTATTCCTTCTTCTAACAACACGAGCGCGTTTTACAAAGTAAAAATAATCCAAATCTAAACAATTTTAGACCGTAGACTTTTTTTGAATTTCAATAATTTTCAAACCTAAACGATTTTTTAATATGTACAATCTCAAATTTCAGTTATACCACACATCCGTGATGTACAAATTTGCATATTTTAAAAATCTAAATGTCTTTCAAACCTACACATTTTACAAACATAAAAACAGAAAATAATTCAAACCTGAATAACTTCACAAATGAACAACTTTTTAAAACTTAACCATTTTCAAACGTAAACTTTTTATAAATTCCAACAATTTTGAAACCTAAAAATATTTCCGAATACGTACATTTCCAAATTTAAATTAATGCTCAAATTGGTTAATATTTGCAGATAACCATAATATAATTCCTTTGATTATGCTGCTTCATAAGAAAATTATGGCCAAATGGAACCATACTTGATCATTTAAATTTACCTAGCATATTTGCAAGCAATATAAATTAAATCTCTCTAATTATGTAGTTGCATTTCAAAAAAATGCTTAATTCGATGAATATTTCCACAAAATGCAAACTCATTTACTCTAATTATAGATTGCTTTCAAATTGAATTTCAGCTAAGCACATTATACGATTTAGAACTACCACCTTTCTTTACAATATATATAACGCAACTAAAAAATAAATTATCACAAAATATTCTCAGCAAGGCGCGGCGTGTCGCCGCACCAAATTTAACTAGTCTGTTTCAAGGGCTCCCGATTGGTCCTGCTGCCGCACTCAATCCTGCGCCCAAGAGAAAGATGCATGCGGCTACTGAATGCCTTGACAACTTTAAGATCATGAAGCACGATAATAAAATCTGTCAATTCTCCTCCAGTCTAGAAAATACAAAGGGAATGTCAGTATAGCGAGATTAGTAATCCTAAATACAAAGTGAATGTCAGCATAGGTTTCGATCCCGCAACTAGGGCTACGAAAGATGTGCTCGTACAAATCTCCGTTACCAACTGGACAGTGTACATTCACTGTAAATAAGTAATACGGCCCTTTTTATATGCTTTCACTAACTCTGTTTAATTTATTTCAACAAATCAATACTTTGTCTAATTTTTTCTCATTTGTCTTATTTTATTTTATTTCATTATTTTTTGTTCGTTTTCCTATTTTTTGTCATTTTATAGTTGCAAATTTTGAGATATGTAGGAACATCTTATCGAGAAAAGTACGATTAGCGTTTTATATGTAATTTATGGTTATTTCCATCAGTTGCAGTTTTGGGAACACCTTCGTTGCACTTTGTATACAAAAGCGCAACACTATATTGACAAAGTGCAACCACGTATTTATTTTTTGTTTATAATTATTTGTAGTTTGCATTTTGTTTACATATAATATTTTCAAAAGGAGTTCATCATTTTTTCAAGAAACTTGTAAGATGAAACTAATATTTGATACAAGTTTCACTTTTTTGAGAGATACACGCATCTCAGACAGGTTTTCGAGTTGCACTTTTTCCTCGTGCAACTCCAATCGAATTTCGAAACGAGTTGCCCTTTTTCAATAAAATGTACAATTGGCAATCAGTTTTCAATCATGTTTCACATTTCTCGAGAAAGTGTGTACGAGTTGCACTTTTTCTCAAAAATGTGCAACTCTAATCGAACGTCCATACGAGTTGCATTTTTCAAATAAAACATGCAATTGGCAAACAACTTTCTAATCGAGTTTCACTTTTCTCGAGAAAATGTGCAGGTTGTATCAGTTTTTAGCGTGGTTTTACGATCAACGGGACAACCAGAAATACTACGGCCTTCACCAAGCATGATTATTCATGTTATTAGATTGACATTGCGGGGTGATTGACATCCCAACATTACGAAAACGTTGTGGGTCCCAATCTAAACGATCACTGGTGCGCGTGACCCCGTGTGGACCTAGTCCACATGCCCTTTCCACCATCGAGTCAACGAGACCAAATATAGAAAGACCTGGAGCTACTGAAATACTTCGTTGGTGCCGACGGGCATATTAGGAGCAGCCGGAAGGTCGCGGATTGTCTGAAGTAAGTAAAATCAAACTATGCCGTTGGAAAAATTCTCAATAGTTTATTGGGAAGCAAAGATAAATAAACTGAATGTTAGAGAAAGATTTCAATAACAAACCCGCACAAACTTATGCGGTGCCCGCACACCATGTGCTCTAGATCAAATCATGTATCTACGCATAGACCGCTCTGATACCACTATTGGGTTGCGCAACGGAAATTTAAAATTTTCGTTCAACATGCTACGCAATGCTCCAAGATCTATACTATGAAGATACATGCGAATACGAAGATCCAAAAATCTAGATAGAATACGTTACCAACAATGAAGTCGCGGAAGAAGTGTTGATGACGTAGTCGATGTTGATGACGTAGTCGATGTAGCCTGTCGCCGATTCTCTCAACCAAGCTTTCTAGAGAGATCTCGCCGTCTTCTCCTTGCTTGATCTCCTTGGTCCAGCAGAGTGAGGGTCAGACGTCTCACCCCTCCGAGAGCTCGCACGCGTACGCCGAGAAAGGTTCAGCATGGCTTCGCCGTCCAAGCTTGAAGCACTACTGGCGTATATGAAGGTGGAGTTCTCAACACATGAGAAGGAAAGAGAGAGATTATATCTAGTCTAATCGGGGAGGTTGCCTCAAATTAGAGGTTCCCTCTAAACCAATTAGAAGAGATGCAAACTTGAGAGTTTGTTGTATCTTGTATGTTTCCAAATAGGAGGGGGTGGAGTTTATATAGATGGCTAAGGGGTGGAGGGACTTGGGCAAGGGGAAAGACCCCTATCCCAATTCGGTTTGGGAGGGGGAGTTGGAGTCCAACTCCAACTCGCCTCCCCCTCCTTCCTTGTACCGCACCGACCAGGGTGGGGCCCGCCGCTGCACCGACCCCAGGTGGGGCCTGCCCAGCCGCACCGACCCCGAGTGGGGCCCGCCGTGCCACCTGGCCACATTCGCCGTCATCGCCTCCCCCATGGGGGGACTCCCCCCCCCCCCCCGCTCGGCTTGCCATGTTGGCCCTAGGGCCCATGTGACAGCCATCTTTTATTGACCTTAATATTTTTCCAATAATTATTTATCAATTAAATAAATTAATATTTAACTAAATATTTTTTTATCTAATTAATTCTTATTTGAATATTTCATTTTACAGAATATTCCCCGAATTAATTAATTATCATATAAAACATCTTTTACATGATCCGGGACACCTAGTGTCCGCAGACAAAATACGCTGGATAAATATTACCACTTATACAAACAACCTTAGAATAAATCCGATAATGATAGTAACTTCTATCATTCTGAGACATCCAATGTCCGCCTTTAATATCTCTTTGATATATATAAATATATCTATCACGCAGATCCAATCCGATGATACTTTCTCACTATGTTCCAGACCAACCAATATACACACTAACCAATCCTAGTTTAAGCGTGTTCACCCTATAGGTTCGATAACGTGTAGCTATAATTAGATGTGCTCATCTAATCACCGGTCAGGGTCAGATCCGAGGACGAACTGAATAACTGCTACCGTTATGCGAAGACACTCTGTTAAACCTGTTGATTACTAATACATCATTCACATTACTCGCGATACCAGAACTTTACCCGAGATAAACATATTCGTTGATGTTGCCATGAATCTTTCCTGATTCATTACATCTCTGTCTATCTCGTTAACCGGTAAGTTCTCTTTACTCGTTCCCGTATTACGATATCCTGATACGTCTCAAACGTATCTATAATTTTTGATGTTCCATGCTTGTTCTATATCAATATCACATGTTTTATATGCACTTTATATCATATTATGACATTTATTTGACTAACCTATTAACAAGATGCCACAGTGCCAGTTTCTGTTTATTATGTCTGTGCATTGCAGAAAAGGTCAAAAAAATGAAAGTGCTCAGAAAAATCTGAAAAAATTACAGAAATTCGAAAACGCCAGAAGACTCGGGGAGCCAGAAGGACAAGTCTGGGGGAGGCCCACAGCCCCCACACCATGGGCCCGCGCTGCCAGAGTGGTGGCCGCGCCGTGGGGTGGTGTGGCCACCTCGGTCACCTCCTCGCGACACCCTTTGGACTATATATTGCCTCCGCGGTGCAAACCCTAAAAGAATCGATGATTTCTCCAGAAGAGTTCCGTAGCTCCGCCGCCACCAAAAACCCTAATTCGGGGGACAAAAGTCTCTGTTTCGGCACCTTGCCGGGACGGGGAATTGCCCCCCGGAGCCATCTCCATCGACGCCACCGCCTCCATCATCGCCGTTGCTGCCTCCCATGATGAGGAGGGAGTAGTTCTTCATCGGGGCTGAGGGCTCTACCGGTAGCTATGTGGTTTATCTCTCTCTCCCATGGTGTGATCTTTATGTGATCATGAGCCTTGTAATCTAGTTGAATCCATAGATGTTACTCTTCATTATCTTATATGCTACTTGAGTGGTTTTATTAATGTAAACTCCGGAGTCACCTTTGTCCCATGGTGCGAAGTTGATAGTGTGCGCACCATGTGTGGATCTTAGGCTAAATATTATAGGAATACTTATCATGAGTTATTATTTGTGTTGGATGTCTCTATGAAATTGTGGTGTTTGTCTAGTACTATTTAGGGCGCTCAAGTTGACAGTGTGGGGTTCCCTAGATGTGGAATGCGACTTTAATGTGTGCTTTTATAGCCCTACACAGTGAATTGGTGTTCGTTATCCAACAGGAGAATATTTCAGAGTAGCATAGTGAAGAGGAAATATCTATGTATTCAATTATATTATTATTATTGAGAGTGTCCACTAGTGAAAGTATGATCCCTAGGCCTTGTTTCTAAGCATTGAAACACTGTTTACAACCAGTTCTGCTACATGTTTGCTTGCTGCCATTTTTATTTCAGATTGCAATTACCACTTATAATCATCCATATTACTTCCATTTTAATATCTCTTCGCCGAACTAGTGCACCTATACACCTGACAAGTGTATTGGGTGTGTTGGGGACACAAGAGACTTCTTGTATCTTAATTGCAGGGTTGCTTGAGACGGATATCTTTGACCTCTACCTCCCTGAGTTCGATAAACCTTGGGTGATTCACTTAAGGTAAACTTGCTGCTGTTCTACAAACCTCTGCACTTGGAGGCCCAACACTGTCTATAAGAATAGAAGCGTGCGTAGACATCAAGCTCTTTTCTGGCGCCGTTGCCGGGGAGGTAAGTGTTGGAAGGTATCTCCTTTAGATCCTGCGATTATATCTTTTTGTTTCTTGTTTTTATTTTACTAGTTAGGCTTAATGGAAAACAACAAAAAAATAGAGATCTTTATGAACTTTATATTGAATTAGGACATGATGCTTTTGAAGAGAAAATTAAAAAACCTATGGAAGTTTGTTTGCATAATAGTGATAGCAATGTTATTAGCATGAATTCTTTGAACACCATTATTGCTAATGCTATGGAAAAGTCTAAGCTTGGGGAAGCTAGTTTTGATGAAAATGATCTTTTTAGTTCCCCAGCTTTGGAGGAGAAAATTTGACTTGATAATACTTTGTCTCCCATATGTGATAATTATAATGATGCTTGTGATATTCTAAGTCCATCTACTGAAAGTATTCCTTTTGAAATACCTATGGAAATTGTTGAAAAGGTAATGGATGAACGTTATGCAGGGGATGAAACAGTCCATCCACGTGATCACTTGTGGAAACTTACAGAACTTTGTGAGTTGTTTAAGGTTGCAGGTTTATCAAGAGAAAATGCCATGAAGAAATTATTTCCATTGTCACTTAAGGACAAAGCAAGGGAGTGGTATGAGCTACTGGATGATCCTCGTCATTCGGAGTGGAAGGAGCTTGAATCTCTCTTTTACTCTAAATTTTATCCTCCTTATGAAATGCATTTAGATAGGAATTACATTTATAATTTTTGTCCTCGTGATGGAGAAAGCATTGCTGAAGCTTGGGGGAGACTGAAAAAGCTAATACTCAAATGTCCTAACCATGAGCTTCCTGAGGAAATAATTGTTACTAATTTTTATGCAAGGCTTTCAGGTCATTGCAAGGATTATCTAGATGCATGTTCATAGGGTTCTTTCACGAGTACGAAGGTTGAAGCTAAATGGGATCTTCTTGAAACAATTCAAAGCAATACTGAAAATTGGGATAACGACAAAGGTAAATAATTAGGTATAAACTATGAGTATGATTGCATTAAGTCTTTCTCTGAAACTGCTAATTTTCAAGATCTTAGTGCTAAATATGGTCTTGATCCTCAAATTATTGTTGATTATTGTAGAGCCTTTGCTTCTCATATTAATGTTCCTAAAGAAAATTGGGACATGTATCATGAACCTTTTAAAGACACTTGCAGGAAAAATGAAATTGTTATTAATGATTGTAATAAACATGCTCAAACTTCTGAAAATACTATTTCTTATAAGCATGTTAATTTTTGTGGAGCACTTAGACCTTGTGAAAAGAATCAAATCGAAGAAGAATATTGTATCCATCATAGGAACGAAAAAACTAGAATGTGGCACAGGGCTCTAAATGATCTTGGTGAAAAAGTTTGTGCCCTCTATCCTTTTATTTGTGAACTTTGCTATAAAGTGGGTCATTTCAATTTTCAATGTTCAGGCTATGATAATAGTATTTCGAATCCAATGAGTACTGCGAGTTTGTATTGTGATGACATGATCACTCCTAATCAGCATGATGAACTTACATTATTTTTGGGGTGTGAAGAGTTATCAAGAAAAACTTGTTTGGTAGATATGAGTGCTTTTGATATGAATAGCGTCCTGCATGGATGTCATCTTTATTGTGTTGATAATTGCCACGCAAATACTTACATACAAAATATTATAAAAGATGGGACTTTACCAAAATATGACAGGACTAATATGTGTTTTGTTCTTATTAATGAAAGAGAGGAATCCTCCCAAGTTTCTTCTATTGTTTCTAACAATAAACCAGGGTATGTGGAGAAGCCTCCTTTCAAGCCTCTCCCTCCTAAAGAGGGAAACAAAGAAGAAGAAGAAGAAGAAGAAGAAGAAGAGGAGTAAAAAGAGAGAGGAAATGGTATTTTCCCCTAAACATGTTGCTCCTATTATAGTTGTTGCTGATGAGCCTGAATTCGATGATGATCCTATGCCTGTTACTTATAGTAGTGATCATGATTGGGAAAAGCACAACTTTTGATATTGAAAATCTTTTGGGTACCAATTCTGAAAATGATGATGTTAACAATTGTTATACTATTAGTACTATCCATGTTCCTTCCAATGATGATATGGAAAGCTCTAAGCTTGGGGATGAGGTGTTTGAAAATCCTTTTGCTAGTAATAATTATATATTTGAGACCTCTCCTCCTAGTGATGTGTTTGAAAATCCTTTTGCTAGTGATTTGTTTGAAAATCCTTTTGCTACTGATGATTATATATTTAAGACATCTCCTTCTAGTAAAAATGATAATGATATGTTTACAAATGAACACACTTTGGAAGATAACTATTCTATTGTTTATGATGATACTATGCCTCCAGTCTTTGATAATTATCATAAGGATAACTATGTCATAGGTTAATTACAATCATCCTCATGAAACCGGTCATAATTATGGAGGGATTACCCAAGACCATCCCTCTAATATACAACATGTCTATCATGTTCGAGTTCTTTATGATGATCCTACTCCCATTGTTATTAATAAAAAGAACTTTGCTTATGTGGAAAATATTGATACTTTTATGCATATGGATCATGATAAGAATGTTTCATGTGATGGTTATATTGTGGATTTTATCAATGATGCTACTGGAAGTTACTATGAGAGAGGGAAACATGGATTTATAAATCACAATAATATTAAGTCTCTCTCTTTATGTTGAAATTTTTGAAGTTGCACTTGTTTCGCCTTCCTATGCTAGTCACTTTGTGCTTTATTGATTTATTTTCTTACAAGATTCTTTGCATAGGAAGTGGGTTAGACTTAAATGTGTTTGGTATTTGCTTCTTGATTCTTTTATTTCAACTCTTATACATATGAGAGCATCATAAAAAATTTCATGCCTAGCTAAAAGGCTTTAAAGAAAAGCGCTTATGGGAGACAACCCATTGTTTTATTTCTGCAATTTTTCTTTATTTTTTAGTCAAGGTGCTGTTTACTTCTGTAGCAATGCCTTTGTATCTTTATTTTCTTGCATTATTGTGCAAGTAAGGCCTCTAATATAAAGATGATGCTAGATTTGGATTTCTGCACAGGAACAGATTTCTGCTGTTCACCGTTTTCTTCTGTAAAATCACAAAAAATTATTTAAATCTGAAATTTTTGTGCGTGATCCTCAGATATGTACGCATCTTTCATCAGTTTTGAGTTTTTCGATTGAGCAACGTAAGTGCCTCGAAAAAATTCGTCTTTACGGACTGTTCTGTTTAGACAGATTCTGCCTTTTATTTTGCATTCTCTCTTTTACTAGTGTTGAGTGGAATTCTTTTTGAGGTGAAGAGCTTCACATAACATCAGTAGTCAGTAGCTAATGTTTAAAAGTGATTGTCATGTTTGTGTCCTTATAGAACATGTGAGTTTTTGATTGTGCACTAACCCTCTAGTGAGAATTACTGAGTTTGGTGTGCGGAAGTTTTCAAGGGTCAAGAGAGAAGGATGATATAATGTGATCAAGAAGAGTGAAGAGCTTAAGCTTGGGGATGCTCCCATGGATCACCCCAGCATATTTCAAGAAGACTCAAGCGTCTAAGCTTGGGGATGCCCAAGGCATCCCCTTCTTCATCAGCAACTTATCAGGTCATCTCTAGTGAAACTATATTTTAATTCTTTCACATCATATGTGCTTTACTTGGAGCGTCTGTGTGCTTTTATTTTCAGTATTTTATTTTTCTTATGGTCAACTTGATTGGACCATAGCATTCTTGATTGGGAGAGAGACACGCTCCGCTTTTTCATATGAATACTCTTATTCTTCACTTATACTTGTTAAGTATTCTTATCTAGCTATTGCTATGCTTTTAGCTCCTGTTTTGCATGCATCTCTTATTCAGACTTGTTAGTTATTTTAAAGAAAGTACTCTCTTGCTTCACTTATAATTGTTTGGAGAGTTTATGTTGAAATAAATTGATTGGTGTTTGGTTGGAACAGAAAATGCTGCATGTGGTAGATGGTATAATGGAAAAAGCTTACATATTCTTGTAGATCACTGTATTGGATAATTTGATACTTGTCAATTGTTTTGAGTTATAAGTAATTCATGTTTAAGCTTTTGTATCATGTAGTTAAAACCTATTAATGAAGAACTACCGTAAAGCTCGTTGAAATTTGGTTTGCATGATTGGTATCTCTAAGGTCTAGATATTTTCTAGTAAAAGGGTTTGGTTAACAAGGAAGACAGTGTAGAGTCTTATAATGCTTGCAATATGTTTTCATAAGTCTTGCTGTGTCGGTTGATATCCTATGTTTGCTTCAAATAACCTTGCTAGCCTAAACTCTGTACTGAGAGGGAATTCTTCTCGTGCATCCAAAACCTTGAGCCAAAATCCATGCCATTTGTGTCCACCATAACTACCTATATGTGGTATTTCCTTGCCAGTCCAAGTAAATTTTTCATGTGCTACCTTTAAACTATTCAAAAACTATTACTCCTTTTTGTGTCAATGTTTACCAAGCTCATGAGGACGGGGTGGATGTCTTTATGTCTACTATCAAACAGACTTTACCACCGGACTAGCGGCATATACATCCGCATATCCATTAATTTTTCAAAAAGAGCTGGCAAATGGGGTGCCCAGTCCCAATTAATTACAACTTTAACCGCTTAATTCTCTTCACATTTTTGCCCTGATTTATCAGTCAAGCAATGACAAACAGTGAAATATCTGCATGTGTAAACAAAAGAGAAGAGGGATGATCTGCCTTGCTGGTAGAAATAACGTCCTTCATGGGAGCTGCTCTTAAAAGTCTGGTTGGCAGTGGTCATATTGTACTTTTCATTTTCTGATTCGTTGACAATTAACAAACACCTCTCAAAACTTATTTTTATCTCTATATGATTTCAAAAACTTAAAAAGCTCTAGCACATGATTTAATCCCTGCTTCCCTCTGCGAAGGGCCTTTCTTTTACCTTTATGTTGAGTCAATTTTCCTACTTCTTTCTATCTCAGAAGCAAACACTAGTGTCAACTTTGGTGCAACAATTTTTATATGCTTGTATATTGCAGTTATTATATTGCTTTGTGTTGACAAATATCCATGAGATATATATGTTGAAAGTTGAAAGCAATTGCTGAAGCTTAAATCTTCCTTTGTGTTGGTTATATACCTCTTATTTAGAATCTATTGCTTTATGAGTTAACTTTTATGCAAAACTCTTTGATGCTTGTCTCGAAAGTACTATTCATGAAAAGTGTTTCCTTATATGATTCAGTTGTTTGCTCATTATCTACTTGCTAGCAAACTACAGACCATTGACCTGGATCACTTCATTCATAACATGTGCTTTACAATACTATTTGATCAAGACTATGATGGTAGCATGTCACTTCAAAAATTATTTTGTTTTATCGTTTACCTACTCGAGGACGAGTAGGAACTAAGCTTGGGGAAGCTTGATACGTCTCAAACGTATCTATAATTTTTGATGTTCCATGCTTGTTCTATATCAATATCACATGTTTTATATGCACTTTATATCATATTATGACATTTATTGGACTAACCTATTAACAAGATGCCACAGTGCCAGTTTCTGTTTATTATGTCTGTGCATTGCAGAAAAGTTCCAAAAATGAAAGTGCTCAGAAAAATCTGAAAAAATTACAGAAATTCAAAAATGCCAGAAGACTCGGGGAGCTAGAAGGACAAGTCTGGGGTAGGCCCACAGCCCCCACACCATGGGCCCGCGCGGCCAGAGTGGTGGTCGTGCCGTGGGGTGGTGTGGCCACCTCGGTCACCTCCTCGCGACGCCCTTTGGACTATATATTGCCTCCGCGGTGCAAACCCTAAAAGAATCGACGATTTCTCCAGAAGAGTTCCGTAGCTCCGCCGCCACCAAAAACCCTAATTCGGGGGACAAAAGTCTCTGTTTCGGCACCTTGCCGGGACGGGGAATTGCCCCCGAAGCCATCTCCATCGATGCCACCGCCTCCATCATCGCCGTTGCTGCCTCCCATGATGAGGAGGGAGTAGTTCTTCATCGGGGCTGAGGGCTCTACCGGTAGCTATGTGGTTTATCTCTCTATCCCATGGTGTGATCTTTATGTGATCATGAGCCTTGTAATCTAGTTGAATCCATAGATGTTACTCTTCATTATCTTATATGCTACTTGAGTGGTTTTATTAATGTAAACTCCGGAGTCACCTTTGTCCCATGGTGCGAAGTTGACAGTGTGCACACCGTGTGTGGCTCTTAGGCTAAAGATTACAGGAATACTTATCATGAGTTATTATTTGTGTTGGATGTCTCTATGAAATTGTGGTGTTTGTCTAGTACTATTTAGGGCGCTCAAGTTGACAGTGTGGGGTTCCCAAGATGTGGAATGCGACTTTAAGGTGTGCTTTTTTAGCCCTACACAGTGAATTGGTGTTCGTTATCCAACAGGAGAATAGTTCAGAGTAGCATAGTGAAGAGGAAATATCTATGTATTCAATTATATTATTATTGTTGAGAGTGTCTACTAGTGAAAGTATGATCCCTAGGCCTTGTTTCTAAGAATTGAAACACCGTTTACAACCAGTTCTGCTACATGTTTGCTTCCTACCATTTTTATTTCAGATTGCAATTACCACTTATAATCATCCATATCACTTACATTTTAATATCTCTTCGCCGAACTAGTGCACCTATACACCTGACAAGTGTATTGGGTGTGTTGGGGACACAAGAGACTTCTTGTATCTTAATTGAAGGGTTGCTTGAGAGCGATATCTTTGACCTCTACCTACCTGAGTTCGATAAACCTTGGGTGATTCACTTAAGGGAAACTTGCTGCTGTTCTACAAACCTCTGCACTTGGAGGCCCAACATTGTCTACAAGAATAGAAGCGTGCGTAGACATCATATCCCACACGGTGTAACTTCACCATGCATTGTCTACAGAACATAATGGATACCTCTCATACCGAGTGGGCACAGGGCGTATCTCTCTTTTGACAGAGGAGTAATCTTCCATCTTAGAACATTATGATCATGTATACCTTCGTAACCACCTAACTGCCGTTATGTTCACCCAGTTACGGACATGATGGTTGACATCACCAAAGCAATTACTCTAGTATACACAACCCTAATAACCTCATGTTTCAAGGACATGTTGCATAATAACCTTTCTGAGATAAGCTAAGGACAAAACAAACGGAATCTCTTAGCTTTCTCCTGAATCACGTATTCAGAAATCACAGCAGTTATAGCATAGTAAACACGAAACATAATTAATGAATCAAATGTATAAATACATTGCCTTTTGGGCATATATCCAACAGTCTTCCACTTGCACAACTGGTAATATCTAGTTTGCATAAGTTTAACATTTGAGGAGATGTTTGATGTTTTCTCATGCTCACTCTTGTGGTTCGACTCTTGTCTTTAGTCCTAAATTGGACAGCGTGAACTTTTATTATTTCTATGCAGGAAATAAGCCTTTTTCTTGCATAGACTTTATTGATCATATGGTCACTTGTAGCTCTGGTTATACAAGGTGTAACCTTGGTTCTTTAACTAAGAAAATAATTCCATTGTTTGCACAACTTGTTGTTTCTTTTGCAAAGATCCACACCTAGTTCATTCAATGAACTGATAACCCCTTGGAAGTTTCTAGTACTCCCACTCACTTTGCTACTTGCTGTAGTTTTCGTAATGTAACCCTATGTTTTTAAACATATCTTGATATACGGATTTCCAAGAAAACTCCGATCTCACACCTTGGCTTATCTTTATACTTATCTCATAAGATTTTCCAATGTAACTCTTACATTTTGAGTTGTTCTCCCCTTTGAAGTAACTTATTCAAAATACACCTTATGGAGAATACTCAATTCTAATTGGAGTCAATTGAACTTTTGTTACAAAATTCAACTTGACAACAATTAATTTTAATTATTCATATTTGATATCAAAATTGCACTAGCCAAGAAATTCTCTTTATGATCAATTGATCATGCTCACCATCGTTTTTCAACAGCCATGGATCTTGCACATGAATTTCTCTATCTTCATGAGAAAATAAATTCTCTCATGTGTTGAACCAAGCTCAAAACATCCTAGTGAAATTTTTGCAACATAATATTATACCACTATCAGGATACCTCCTAATACGGCTAATAATATGTTCCATATGTATATGTCATCAAAATCTTTTAATGTCATACTACACAATCAAACAGAACAATTATTTATGATGTCACTCAATATTTGAACAACACTTTTAAGCTCCCACTGATCTCTTTGAAACTATGACCTGCTATTCCCTTTATGAAACTTTTAAAAAAAGTTTATTCGTTTCGTCCTTTATTATCCAATCTTTTAATATCATCCTTCTTTATTTGTCATAGACAAATAATTTGATTACTAGTTCTATATTCAATTAATAAGACCCTCGAGCTGTACTTAGTACACTTCCTCGTTCAAAGTTTTTCCTATGAAGGAATATGTCTTATCAATATCTTATATAGATTAAACTACTAATTAATTTTTAGATCATCAAAACTGTGCCACAGATCCTTAGATCTTTTGTAGTCAACTCTTGATTTTGTCAAAATACAATTCATGACTAAACAAGTTTTGTGATCTTCCTTAAGTCCAACAAAAGGAACCAATTTATCAAGTTTCCAATAACTTAATAATGATTATATTCTACTTTATGACTATCTTGTCAAAATCGGATACAACCTTCTAGCACCTATTTATTACTTTATCTTCGCATTCATGTTTCTTAGAAAATGACATGCTCCTTGGTTAAGTGATTTTTCTTGACAACAAGTCATACACAATGTAATGACTCTCGGTGTTAGTCTAAAAGAAATGTCAATTTGGAATTGTTTCCGCTTGCACAACTTGTTGGGGGAATACTTTCTGGATTAACCCGCGGCCCAATGCGACTTACTTTACTCGCACGGACAAAGGCCCACTTGGGAGCAAGCCCGGTATTGAACCGCCATAAGGGAAAGATCTAGAAGACATATCCCGGAGGACGTGAAGACCAAGTAGTCTCCGAGTAGGCCTCTGTGGACGTATTCCTTATGGGGAAGTTTCCTTTGTAACCTGAGCCTCTGTGTATATAAAGAGGACTCGCAGGACTTAGACGGGTCAAGCTATCAAGCCCTAAACCCTAGCTCATACGGCGAGTACCAGATCGGATCGCCTCCATTGTAACACCTCGATTATCATATCAATACCAATCTAGGGTAGGCAGGAAGTAGGTCTTTTACCTCACATTGAGGGGGCCGAACCTGGGTAAATCTGTGTTGATCTTTGTTCCTGCGATCCCAAGCTCGGAGATGCTTGACTCGCGTAATCCCACACCTACGAAGTCATCTATGACACCTGACGTGACAAACCCACGACAGTTGGCGCCCACCGTGGGGCCTGCGGTCAAAAGCGTCACGTTCCGCGCAGGATCGAAATCAGGCTTCAAGGACATCGCCATCGGCCAAGTTGAAGACATCAATGGGTCCCCTTCATCGACGACTCAGAGTGGGGACCCGAGGCAGATCGCATCGAGTTTGGATACATTGTTCCCATCGGATCAGTAAAAGTTTTCGTCGGATCCGTCAGTCGCAGATCTATAGATGCGACTCAAGGAAGCGTCGGTGGAGGAACTGCGGCCGGTCAGGGTCCGCGTGTTGGAGGAGCTACAACAAGCTACAGCAAGACTACCCATCCCCGTCCCGTCAAGACCTGTTTGGGGATCTCTACCAAATCAGGAAGGAGACCTCAAGATTGAAGAATTGAAGCTATCAGGACGGAACTCTGTGAAGAGGCACAAAGACTCGCGGCTGAGCGCAAAAAACTCCAAGAAGAAGGTCGACGACTCCGTCGCTGCAGCCAAAGCACCAGGCGGTCCGAACCAAGACGACATCTGAGCGCAAGAAACTCCAAGAAGAAGATTGGCGACTCCGTCGTTGGCAGCAAAAACATCAGATCAAGATGGACAGAGGAGAGATGAAATCACAGTTCCACGGCGACCCAGAGAGCAACGTATGCCGCGATAGGATATTGTCAAAGATAGCACCGGTTGGAGACACACGAGCTGATAAGGAAGCTCGCCATGCGATCGACCTACTGCAAACCGCTGCTTACAACAAGCAAATATGTATGGAGTCACGCCCAATGAGCCGCAAAACGAGGTATCATGGGGAGGAGAAAAGTGCAGCGTCGAAGAAGTGGTCAACCAGCTAGCAGGTTTGCAGGTATCATTGGAAAAAGAAAAGAAGATAGAAGGCGAGTCACGGACGTCCGGAGCGACTCAGCCATCCCAGATTGAAACTGATTCAGATGAAGATTCAGCGCCAGTAAACTCCTATTCATTATTGAAAGGACCAGCATGTTTTGGAGAGGAAATACGGCTCACTCGTTTCCCCCCGAACTTCGCGAGTCGCAGCGAGTCACCACCTATCGCAGTGACCAAGACCCTGCCTTATGGATAGAAGATTACGAGGCAAGCATGACAGGGGCTGATGTAACTCAGGAAGTACGTGCGAAATATTTCCACTTGGCAATACAGGGAGAAGCAGGGATTGGCTGTTAAGGCTGCCATCAAAATCAATAAGCACATGGGAAGACTTGAAGGACAAGTTCATCAACAGATTCCAAACAGAAGACATGAAAAACCTTAGACAATGCATTCAAAAGAGGACGAATCAAGCGGTGACTGGATCAAGAGAATCGCGGAGATCCTTGGCTCCGCCAAAACTTAACAGTACAGCTGCAATACAAGCTATGAGGAAGAACTGTAGATTTGAGCCGCTGGTGCACAAATTAAGTCGCGCTGAGCACAAGATTGATAGTTTCGACCAGCTTTTGGCAACAGCTGACAAGTACGCAAAGACAGATAAGGGACAGGCGGCTTATCACAGAACCCAACAGGGAAATTGCAAGTCGCGCAAACTGAACATCGCGCACACCAGATGAAGGAGCAAGGGAGTGATAAGGCCTTACTCCCTAATAACTGCAAGGGGATCTTCGACGTTCCTTGCGACTTACATCGCAGGAGAGATGGCAGGCCAGCGGTCACACAAAGGCGCAATGTCATTATTACCGGAGGTGGAAAGAAGGCGACACGCCAGATGCGGCTCGCAGCGGATCAATGCAGCACAAGAATAAATCTAGCTCTCATCAAGGGCCTGACGTTTTACCTAGAAGAAACATAGGACAGTTTCATACAGTGGAAGTACAAACAACGGATGGAAGCCGGAAGAGCGGTCAGATTTCAACGCCAGAAAGGTATCGTCGCTGGACAGAGCAATCGGTTATTTGGAGTCGCGGCGATCACCCCCCAGAAGTAAGAGATCCAGGACAGCCAGCTCTTGTGGTCACGCCTGAAGTCGCGGGATACAAGTTAAGTAAGGTCCTAATGGACGGAGGAGGAAGAGTAAACATCCTATATCAAGACACGCTCCGAAGAATGAATATACCCGAGACGAGGCTGCGACCATCCAGGAAAGAAATTCAAGGCATAATCCCAGGAGCTGTTACGCGACCAATCGGAAAGATAACACTTGAAGTTAGCTTTGGAACAGAGCGGAACTTCCGCACAGAGCTCCTAGACTTTGAGGTTGTAGCAGTCAAAAGCTCATATCATGCGATCTTTGGAAGAGAAGCCTATGTCAAATTTACCGCCGCCCCTGCTACGTCTACCTACAGTTAAAGATACCAGGACCAAACGGTGTTATTACAATATATGGAGACAGGCAGAGAGCGTTAGAATGCGAGAACGCAGGCTCAGTACTCGCAGAAGAAGCTTGCATCGCCAACTCTCACACGGATATCAGTCGCAGATCGGTAATCGCAGCTCAAAACGAGTCGCGTTGGAGGTACCGCGGAAGCGGCCAACAGGATGCAGCCACCGGATGGTAAATACCCACCGAGAAGTCGCGCATCAGCAAGATAATGCCCCAGAGGTCGCTTTGATACAAAAAGAAGACAAGAGATGGCGCATGTGCATAGACCCAGCCTCGATCAACAACCCCAGCCAAAGGGCTCAGTTATCGTGAGTCCTTACAAAGCAAACTCAACTACATAAGTCGCAGCTCAGTGCGGCTAATCGCCTAACAAACTTGCTCTCTGCTTCAACATGAGACATACATCGGAGCTATCATGCTCGACCCGAGTCGCTTTTAGCGACTCAAAATTGAACCAATCAGGTGTTCAACCCACTCCGTTAGGAGTATTAATTCGCAACTAAGTGCGATGAGTATCAAGTATGCATGGCCTGCGGGGAATAGAAAACCCGCATTAAAGGGCCTGCATCATCCTGTAACACCCTGTAAAACATCGAGTGATTATGAAATAAAGCCGGCACCCTTGACATTCAAGGGTTTGTCGTTTCGCCTCAACTATCATTGAGTCGCTGAGTCTTTTGAATTTCATATATCACTGACCCTTGAGGGCTCCTTACGAGCATCGCGAGTACCAATCGCACCTCAAATTTTGCCAAACTAGTGGCAATCCTTAAGCTAGAAGCGTCTTGCATTATGCGGCCAAAGTACTGGGGTGTGGCGTCAATCGAGCTTGATTGCCTATCATGGCCGCTCTCGACCCTGAACACACATGTTCCTAGGAAATACTGAGCCGCGCGAGCGTCTACTTAATGGAATTATCATGAAAAGAACCTGCTTATAGGTCACCAAAATACTGTTTATAATACATGAATGTCTTACAGACTAACGGGCATGTCCCACATTATTTATTTTTCTTCTTCCGAGCTACAGGAGTGGGAATTGGCGCGGCTTGTCTCGCGGTTGCAGTCGCAGGTGCCTAATAATCAGGGCGCCGCCAGACGAGGCAGAAGGGCCACCAGATACTGTTGCTGGAGTGGCAGCCCGAGATGACTCAGCTCCTGTGGACTTTTCCTTTGACACCTTGCTCCCATCAAGATTGAATTTTCGAGATAAGTGCCCAAGTCTAAGTTATCAACAAATTTTGTGGCATATCCGCGCATCCCTTTCCAGATATCGAAGTACTCGCTTATTGGCAGTTCAGTATCATCCGCGCTCATCGCCAGGCCGTGGCGAGCAACCTTGCCAACATCTATCTCTGGATAATATGCTCGAGCAATGTCAAGACATGCGCGGCTCCGGCGCGAGCAGAGGATCGTTTCCAATCAGAGACGTAATGCGGAGCCTTGAGCAGTTTATTTATCCAATACTCGCAAGATGTTGGGCCATCAGTCGCAGGAGAGATTACCGTCATAACTTCCTTGGTAACCTTTAAGAAGCGCTGGCTGAAGTCAGACAGATATACCAGTTGATCCTTCAAGTTGGAGCGGGACACTGGGGCCTCAGGCCCTATGTCAAGAAAGAAAAGGCAAGAAACAAGTCAGAGACTACGTTGGTTACCCAAAATATGTATGATTAAAGGAATAAAAGACGAACCAGCAAGCTGCAGGATGGCTGATTTGACCATGGAGCCAAAACCCTCAAAGGCTTTGAACAGCGAGTTATATTTTTCATCTCGCGCGGCGAGTTCCTTTGCGTGGTCTCCCTTCAGCGATCAATCAATTCAGATTTAAGAGTCAGCCCTTCTCGCAAAGATCTAATGACTTCGTCTTTCTCCATGAGTCGCTGCTGCATATCGGCTTCAAGTTCTTTAAATTGCTCTTCACAGGAGTCGAGTTGACCTTTGAGAGATTTTATTTCCTGATCTTGGTCCCTAATGACCTCATTATGCTGCTCCAGGGAGACTGCATCATTTCAGGATGATCTATGGAAATGCCTTTACCCTTTATTGAGCCAGAAGCATCAAGCAAGGACAGTTCAAGCTGAAAATAAACAGAGCAAAATGCATGGGTAAACTATCCAGGAACTTGGGGGCTCGAGATTTGGAGCCAGGAAAAGAATCAACACCCCGTGCGATGACACAAGGTTTTGATCCTTGGGGGCTACGGTATATGTACCTGGCGACTTGAAGAAAATTGCTCAACTAGCCGCGCAGCAGAGCAGCATGCTTATCTCCAGCAGCAATTATGGCATCGCAATTGACTTGGAACTATTTCCTGGAGCTGGAATTCTATCTTCAGTGGATACCCTACCAACAGCAGGAGTTGCGGATGGAGCTGCGACTGGGGTGGCAGGAGCCGCATCAGCAATACCTCCTCCAGGGAGGGCCTTGGATGAGTCGCACCATTACTGTTTCCCACGTTTTCATCAGCAGCATCATCCTCGCTCATAGCTGGCTGAGAAGAAGTGGGATGAGAATTAGACTTGGTATCCTCTTCAGGCATGGCCCTGCAAAACATTGATGGGTTAATAAGCTGACCTAGCAGAGCCGCAACATTGAAAAGAAGGCGAACCATACCCAGAGGCGACACGGATACTCTTCATCAGGCAACCAGAGGAAGGAGAAGATAAACCTTGCAAATCTGAACCTACAGAGTATGAAAAGAAGTGGTGATCAGCAATTCCTTGCCAAAAATACGCAAGCACAAAAGGAAAAGGAGAGAGTCGCAAACAATTACCCGAGCTTATTGAGAAGCAGTCCTTTGCAACAGCCTCGGAAGAGAAAGTAGCCTTGTTGGGATCAGCAAGTTTTAAAGATTTGGCAGTTCTTGTTTCTACCAGTAGCGCCAAGGCTTTGCGGCGTTTCTCAGGCTGCGCGGGGTCTTCTGAGCTCTTGCATAAAATACGCTTCGAGGACCTGCGAGGCACCTCAGGAAGTTCCAAGAAAGGTGTATTTGGAGTCGAGGACAGAAGAGCGTCGGCCATTTGTTGCTCCTCTTCAGAAGCACTGCCCTCGCTCGAGACAATATCGTGCATAACTGTATCTTCGCCAAAGGCTGCGGCTTGCTTTGACGACTCAGCCGCGGTTTCTTGGTTCAAGTCGCGTCCTCTGAGGGAAGAACCCAGAAATAGGGATCGATCTGAAAAGGAGCTCAGGTCAGAAATAATTAATTTTGGAGAAGGAATTTTCGAGGAAACAGGTGACAAGTAAACATTACCACAAAAGGCTTGTGCTCAGCCCAGAAGGGAGCAAGCCCGACGTTATCATACGAGTCGATATCCTCGTCCGTCACTCGGCGAATGAAATTTATCCATTCCCCTTTGTCCCAATCTTCAGGGCAAGTACGGTCGACGTCGTTTGCATGACAAGTGAAATCCACCATAAGTCGCGAGCGGCGACTCACAGGCTGAATTCGCCACTTAGTCCAGCAAGATATGAGATCTAATCCAGTGAGACCATGGAGTGTCAGCGCCTCACCTTGTCTAGAAGGGATTCGATAAAGGGCAACGAAGAAGGATCAGATTTAGAAGACAAGCATCGGTAGCCTCGAAGGGAAGAGGAGACCAAAGAGGAAGAGGAATTTCACCCTCAGGAGAAGTGTTTTTACAATAGAAGAATGTCCTTTGCCAATCCTTGATTTTCTTGGCAAGGGTTAGTTTTGGGAAAATACTACCCCTACGGCGTTGGAAGGAAATGGCGCCGCATTGGAGAAAAGGACCATCTGTGGTTTCCCTTTGACTATTGCAATTGAAAAGAGCAAGCCAGAAATCTATTGAAGGCGGGATACCCAGATAATCTTCGCAGAGGACGTGGAAGTTGCTCACTTGCAACATCGAATTAGGGCCAATATCATGGAAGCGGAGACCCAACCGCTGCATCAAGGAGCGGAAGAAGAGAGAGCCTGGGGGCTTGAACCCGCGCTCAACATGCTCCGCAAATATCACTACTTCTCCTGGTTGAGGGTTGGGAATTACCTCCTCACCGGCCGCCCGCCATTCGCATTGATCTTTTGGCGGAAGAAGGCCCCGTGCAGATAGGGATTCCAGGAAATCTTCGTCGACCCACGAGCCTTCCCAGTTGCACTTGCGGCGAGACATTTTCTCAGATTGATGGAGATCTCCACCGAAGGATTGTGAGTACGAGAAGCGAGATTGGAGGCGGCGGAAAGGAGCAGCGGATGCGTAATGCAGGACTTGATGCAGAACGCTGGGAAAAACGATGAGCCAAGATAAATAGCCCAGACGCGGAAGACGTTTAGATCTGAAAATCAACCGTCAAGGCAGGTTAAGTCGCGTTCTTGAGCCGCCAAGAAGAGTTATAAGCCGCAGATTGGAAATATGAAAATTGGAGTTCAGCTGGGATAATTCATGTGCGCGGCTCAGGGGTTTGTTAAGACAAAAAGCCTTCACTCGAAATCCAAGCTAAACTTGGGGGCTAATGTCGGGGGAATACTTTCTGGATTAACCCGCGGCCCAGTGCGACTTACTTACTCGCACGGACAAAGGCCCACTTGGGAGCAAGCCCAATATTGAACCGCCATAAGGGAAAGATCTAGAAGACATATCCCGGAGGACGTGAAGACCAAGTAGTCTCCGAGTAGGCCTCTGTGGACGTATTCCTTATGGGGAAGTTTCCTTTGTAACCTAGCGAGCCTCTGTGTATATAAAGAGGACTCGCAGGACTTAGACGGGTCAAGCTATCAAGCCCTAAACCCTAGCTCATACGGCGAGTACCAGATCGGATCGCCTCCATTGTAACACCTCGATTATCATATCAATACCAATCTAGGGTAGGCAGGAAGTAGGTCTTTTACCTCACATTGAGGGGGCCGAACCTGGGTAAATCTGTGTTGATCTTTGTTCCTGCGATCCCAAGCTCGGAGATGCTTGACTCGCGTAATCCCACACCTACGAAGTCATCATGACACCTGACGTGACAAACCCATGACACAACTTTGATAACTATTTCCGAAGATTCAAATAATCTTTTCAAGAATCACCATCCTCCCACTGAATTCTTTAGAGGTCCAAAACCCTCAAGAATCACATCTATCTTAGCAACAAAACATTGTCACTTATGTGGTGGTTTATAAGAGGACTTCCAATTAAAATATTGGAACAACCTACAAAGTAATTTATTTATCTTCCAATTTTTAGGGCCGAATTTCATCTTTCAGAAAATTCAAGTCCTAAAACTTTGTGTCCATAATTGTTTATCTTTCAAAACTATGACACATACGAAAGATAAATTATTCTTTCTAAGTCCCTTTTAATCTTTAGAATCAAATTCATCTTTGAGAATTATAAGGTATCCAAGATCTTTCACGACCCCTTATAGTCTTTCTTTCAAGACAGTGTCGCAAAATTCAAAGACATATAACTGTGCTAAAACTAATCAAGCAATTAACAATCTAATATAGGTTTCTTTGGAGTACAAACTTGCATATGAAGATTCTTAGTAATGACTTATTTAAAAGTCCATGAATAGAATTCTATTTCAATTCATCACATCACTAAGACGATATTTCCAAAATACTTTTGTGAAGTTTCAAGATATCAAAATTGACAATCTTTCAACTTTTCCTTTATTGACTTCACTATGTGCCTTTACACCTAATGAATTCAAACTTCAAAGAAGAATGTAATTCATCAAGTCTTTCACTTGTTTTACACAACAATATATCAAATTTCCTTTCATTATGCATATGATGCATTTGAGATGATAGTGCCACACGAAGGTGGTGTCAACATAATCACAAAACATTTCAGAACAAAATGATATCTCAATAATTCAAAAGATTTATAACTTGATCATCTATAAAGGGATCAATCCAAAATATTCTCACGATAAATGGATGAACTTATCCCACAAATCCACAAGAGTATTACATCGCCATGTGTTTGATGGGTTTTTGTACTGAAAATACCATAAGTATACACTGCAATCAGCTGATATTCAAAATTCGAAACATCTCTACGATCAGCTTGAAAGAGCCATGAATGCATGCGGCGTATGTGCTGCTATATGGGCTAAGGGCTGGGTAATTAATTTGGCCCAACGAACTAATCTATTCACATGTGCTTTATTTGCATGGAATATGGTTGTGGGCCAAGTCACGTGAATATTTTATGGCCTTGGGTGCTTGCCCGACGTGCGCCGAAGAGATTAGCCTCGCTATCTAAGGCTATGTATCGTATTGAGAATTTGTCTGTGCCAAGATGGTTAGAAGGGTGGTTGTACCTCCAGCTATCAGAGTTCAAACCCCGGGTTTGACGCTGGTGTTTCTCATTTAGACGGAATATTTTTCAGTGGGAGGCGACGTTTCCGTCGATAGCGAGCCGTCCGCGGTGACTTCGTCAATCTCAAGACCCAACCGCCGGCTCAGTCTCTCGGAGATGCTCATAGGGGTAGGGTGTGCGTGTGTGCGTCCATAGGGGTGAGTGTATGCGCGTGTATGTGAGTGTTTACGTTACCGTGTTTCGCAAAAAAAAAAGATATGTGTCGTATTACGTATCGTACAAGTTTTTGCTGTTCGTACCTCAACAGATTTTGAGACGGCGCCGCGTCGTTCGGCACTGAAACTCAACAAACCGAGCTAGGTTTCGCTGCCTATATAAACAGGGCGCGACCCAAGGAGGAGAGGAAGAGGAGAAAGCCCGGAGGCTCGTGCTGGTGGTGCGCCTCATGGCGCGCTGGCATGCCGGCAGGCGAAGCGTCGTGCCAGCCAGTGACGCACGCGGCCAGGGGATGGAACCAGCGGCCGCCGCACGGCTCCAGCGTGCCGGCTGAGCGTGGCATTGCCAGCCATGCACACGCACACGAAGCAAATCAATACAGCTTGAGAACCAATCTCGGGCGAGACGCCACGATCCTCTTCCTCTCGCCGTCTCGCGCCATGAGGAGCACGCGCGCACTTCTCGTGTAAATCGACGAGATCATGCGGCCGTCATTTTCCCTAATGGTGAGCAATTATTGAACCAATCTATGTTCTTCTTTGCTTTGTACTCCATCTAGCCATGGCGTTGCCGTGTCGGCCAAGGTGTGCCCAACGGTGTCGGTGTGCGAGCGGTGTCCACGCACGACCCCTCGCCCGCCTCAGCTCGGTCACGTCTGAAGGCACCGTCGGACGGCGGGCTGGCCAAAATATGGATGTGATGGAGGCGTCATCCATGTGGCTCGGGAAATCGCCAACGCCAAGCTCTTGGCCAAGTATGGCGGCACCATGACTGGGGGCAACCATGCCGCCGGCTCATCATGCTGGCCATCGGATGCGGCTACCATCGCGGCCGTGCCTCCGCGTCGTCACGCTCATCATCGCGGCCACGTCGCCGCGTACGTCGTCACGCTCGCCATGGGAGGTGGCGATCACCACGGCCATGCCGCCCTCTGGTCATGTCGGCCAAGGTGTGGCCGACGTCGTCGTGTGAGAGGGGTGTCGAAGCATGACCCCTCGCCCGCTCAGTTCTTGTCTCACGCCGTCGCGTCATGCGCCCTCCATCGGAGGCGGCGATCATCGCGGCCACGTCGTGTCGTCGCGCCCTCCATGGGACGCGGCAATTACCACGGGCAGGGACGGAGCCAGCACTCAAGTATTGGAGGGGGCGAAATAGTTTAGAACTACTAATAATAAGCATGATTATAAGTGAGTTTATGAAGGAAATCAATTTGTTGGGTGGCTTAGCCCCTGCCCGTCCCCCCTTCCTCCGTCCCTGACCACGGCCATGCCGTCGGCCGTTTATGTCGGCCGTCTCCCTCTCCATCATTGTTGGCTCACTGCCTCCATCTTCACCCATGCGACGGCAGGTGTGCGGCCCGGCGTCTTCTCCATCTCTACGTGAACGTTGTCGAGCTGCTAGGGGACGGCTCGGCACGATGGCGCCGGGGCTGCCGGCACGCAGCCCGTCGTCATCTGCACCGTCGTGGCTTACCACCAGCCTGATCTTGTCGACTCCGCCTTCGGCTTTGATGCCGTGGCACCGTCGTTTCCGTGGACAACCGTGCACATCTCATGATCGACCATGGACGCGTACATACGGCGCTTGTACTACGAGCGCGGGCGTGCATGTGTGCCGTGAGCATGGCCTGCATAGGTGCTCTTCAAAGTCTGTACGTGCATGGGCATGCATAGCTAGCTAGCTGATACACGTGTCCACCTTTCGTGCTAGTTTGCATGAGCGTGCTAGTTTGCATGAGCATGAAGATCGACGCATATGAGGCAGCTCTCCGGGCCTCATGGGTCTGACGCTCTTTTACACGCGCGAGACCACTCCCACCATCGGCGGCGCACTCGGCGACACCTTCCGGATGTGCACCCTCAGAGTGATGCATGTCCATATTATCTCCAATTAAAATCACGTGTACTTCCGCGGAGCCTACCCCTTGCACGTCCGGCGAAGCTGCAAATCGGCAACGAGTCTACTTCAACATCTACACCAACATTTTTCCCTGACATCATCCTAGCACCAACGAGGCGAAGCCACTCCAACGACATGTCTTTTTCTGATGAAGCAAACCATTTCTTGCCGGGCACCGACGAGGCGAAGGCAAGCCATCAAGTTCGGCCGACGAGGCGGACACCACAAGGCCGGGCACCGACGAGGCGAAGGCGCCTATCTGTCTGAGCTGACAAAGCCAGGCAACTTCATCATCGGACATCGACAAGTCGGAGGGATGCAACTAAGCATCGCCGGAGCGTCGGACGTACCGCTCCATCTTCCACTTCACCATCACGCATCATCATCATCTACACCAAGCGTATGGAGAAGATGAGACTTGAAGACGACGACCATTGCAGCAGCTTAATCGGAGGTTTGTCCGTGACCTTGCCTTGCGGACGTAATTAAGCGGGAGCCTTCCAACGCCCCGTGAAGCAGAACTTCACAATCGCCCAAGTCATATCGGCCGCGCTAGCAGGCCGCGGAGCGCATATTGTGTAAAGGGATCCTGTACTTTTGTTTCTCCGTTGGGAGATTAATAAAATGCAAGTTTCCCTATTTTTAGTTGTGTATTTAGATACACTGGCATGTCCGCGTTTTATTATTTTTCGTGTCAAACACCAAGATTGCGACCTTATTACAAAACCGGGTAAAGACCCACAAATCTTTTAAACTAAAACTTGAAAAGTAAATTGGAGATGGCTTCATCTTGTGGATGAAACTTTATGCGCGAGCTTGACACACATATCCATCTTTTACTCCTCCGTCTCCTTACTTGTCGTTTCTCCTATATCGAGTGCACAAAATAATTTAGCAATCGATACACCAGCGTCACTAGTAAGAATGACAAATATCATTTCAAAGTATAACTCTTATACCTTTCTTGTCTTTAGCAGGCTTCTTCTTCTGCAATAGGAACTTCTTGCAAATCATCTTCCAGTATCCTTTCTTCTTGCAAAAGAAACACTCGGAATCCGTTTGAGCTAAGATCTCAGCCTTGTTAAGTGCCTTTGCACCTTTAGACTTCTTGACTTTCTTCTTCTTGAACTGTGTATTCTGGTTAATCATCAAAACTTAATTGTTTTCCCTTTTTACACTAACTACAGCAGTTTTCAGCATTGCGAGGAGCTCATTTGGTGTTTTCTCCAACCCATTCATGTTGTAAATCATGATAAAACCATTGTAAGACGGGGTAGGGATGCCAACACCACATCTATACTTAGCTCAGCTGGAATTGGAAATCCCAGAGCCTGAAGCCTCGTACCATAATTAAACATCTTGATTACATGCTCGCTCACAGAGCTTCTTCTGCCATGTGACATGACCAAAGTGCCTTTGTTATATCTCATAACGCTCAATCTTAGACTGGGTCTGGTACATGGTCGTGAGTGCGACAATCATGTCGTAAGCAGAAGTTTGATCAAACTTTTTCTGCAACTCAGGTTCCATACATGTCAACATGAGACATTGAACGGAGATAGCCGTATCACTCAACAAGGTGTACGCATCTCTCTTAACTTTCGTTGCCTCGTCACCTGGCTCCTCAGGAAGAGGACCATCGAGGACGTACTCACTCTTTGCGTTCCTCAGAACAATCCTTAGCGAACGCACCCAATCAGAGTAGTTGCTTCCATTTGCAGTCAGGGGTTTCTTCTCAATCAGGGGTCCAAGGTTAAAGGTGGGCACTATGTTATGACCCATTTATCTACAACAATTAAAGTTCACTTAGACATATTCATAATTAATCATAGCACTATCAAAGCGAATCTAAATAAAGTGCTCCCACTAAAATTGATATTCCTCATGATCAAATTAGTGTATACGAAATCCACGCACAACATATGATCAAAGGATGGATGCAACTCAATGATCGTAGTTTACGACGGGTAGGCTACCTTGCCAATCACTTCCTTCCGTGATTTCCGTTTCATCTTTTGATGGATGTGCTCCGAGCACATGACTAGTCATGTCCGAACGTCAAGACAACCAACCGTTTTTGCTGCATGTACGTTCCATGCACGCCTCCCGAATCCTTGTCAAACTCAGCCCATGGATACACGGAGCCCGAAGACAAGCGCCCGGTTTGACGCTGCTACGACTTGGAAGAGCACGAACTCCTTGATATTTTTAATTTTAGCTCAAGTAATTAAACTCTGTAGCTACTGAGGAATCTCCCTAATAATCACGTCTACTGCGCAATCAAGGGAAAAGCAAGAAAATAAATATAAAACATGCATAAGTAAATAACACTTCGTGATGTGGTATAGTCTTCTTCCTTCATCTTCCGGTGGCGCCTCCACCGGTGCGGCCATCTCGAGGTTCACGATACTTGCATACCTTCTCCTATCCTCCACTATCACCATAGCTCGACGAACAAGGATCAACGGCACGCCGGCCAACAAAACAAAGGTTAGTCAACAAAATATAATTTTGAGACTATACCACATCACATGTCCTGCAAAACAGAGTTAGACGCCTCTAACGTTTGTTTGCATATTTTCGCGTGGTTGTAGGATCAACAGGACAATCGTAAATACTACGGCCCTCACCAAGCATGATTATTCATGTTGCTAGATTGACATTGCGGGGTGATTGGCATCCCAACATCACGAAAACGTTGCGGGTCCCAATCTAAACGATCACTGGTGCGCGTGACACCGTGTGGACCTAGTCCACATGCCCTTTCCACCATCGAGTCAACGAGACCAACTATAGAAAGACCTGGAGCTACTGAAGCACTTCGTTGGCGCCGACGGGCATGCTAGGAGCAGCCGGAAGGTCCGCGGATTGCCAGAAGTCCGTAAAATCAAACTATGCCGTTAAAAACAATCCTCAATAGTTTATTAGGAAGCAAACATAAATAAATTGAATGTTAGAGAAAGACTTCAATAACATACCAGCACAAACTTATGCGGTGCCCGCACACCATGTGCTCTAGATCAAATCATGTATCTACGCATAGACCATTCTGATACCACTATTGAGTTGGCAACGGAAATTTAAAATTTTCGTTCAACATGCTACGCAACGCTCCAAGTTCTATACTATGAAGATACGTGCGAATACGAAGATCTAGATAGAATACGTTACCAACAGCGAAGTCACGGAAGAAGTGTTGATGACGTAGTCGATGTAGTCCGTCGCCGATGTCGATGTTGATGACGTAGTCAATGTAGCATGTCGCCGATTCTCTCAACCAAGCCTGGTAGAGATATCTGGCCATCTTCTCCTTGCTTGATCTCCTTGGTCTAACAGAGTGAGGGTCAGACGTCTCACCCCTCCGAGAGCCCGCACGCGTACGCCGGGAAAGGTTCAGCAGGGCTTCGGCGTTCAAGCTTGAAGCACTACTGACGTATATGAAGGTGGAGTTCTCAACACATGAGAAGGAGAAAGAGAGAGATTAGATCTAGTCTAATCGGGGAGGTTGCCTCTAAACCTACTAGAAGAGATCTAAACTTTGAAAGTGCATGTGTTGCCCCATGTGTGGTTTTGGTAATTAATGACAATCCTTATGGACTAATATTTGTATTGAGTTATTCTTGTAGGTATGTCCCATTGGCATCGCTTGAACTCCATGTGTTGGATTCAAGGTTGTATGCCACCAAGATCACTGATTATAATGGACATATTTCATATGATCAAGAAGATAAAAAGATACAAGGTTGATCAAGACTAAGTGCAAAGAATGGATTCAAGTTGATCAACACACAAAGCTAAATGATATACCATGTGGGATCATGTGATCAAATGGTATGGTAAGAATTTGTCCATATAGCTTTGTGAAGTAACCCATTATGTGTGTGTGGCATTCCTTTGTTGGGTTAGGTATCTCTCTATGGGCTTGCATCAAAAGGAAGATTTCTTATAGCTCATGGAAGATGACGTCAAGTGGTGATCGTCATCAAGGTTGAGATGTGCAAGTTCATGATGGGCATATAGAAGATATCATATGCTTGAAGCTTGCAACCTATTTGGAGATAATGGTCAAGTGAAGATGTTCCTAAGAGAGGCACTCCCATGTTGGTGTATGGGGGAGCGTTATATGAGTCTTCACCAAGCAAAGCGCAATCAAGAAAAGTGGTCCACTTGAAGAGGTCAAGATCGTCACCATCTAGCTCAAGTGGAATACGCAAGGTAAAGGTATGATCTTGATAGGGTTTCTATTTTACTGGTCTCATGATGTTAGTGAGAGACCAGGTTATAGGATAGATGGCGTACTGTCAAGAGGGGCTCTCAAGTGAGTAACTTGATCGCATCTTTATGGAGAGCTCAAACCTTTGCACACTTGGCATATCATCTTTCTTGATTCTTATTTGACTTTTATCCATGTAAGAATTTAGAGCTTGTGTTCATCTCTATACCAAGCTCTAGTTCGTCAAAAAGAAATTTCATATGAATATCTTGTTGTGTTTTTTATGTTGGAGGATTCACCGGTTGTTCCTTGTTTAGAGAGGTTTACCTTTCTACATTTGGTTTTATCCTCCATCTTTGGACTATGATGTTTCTCTGCATGATCTTGAAGAGCTCTTCGTTACGATTCCAACGAGCCCAAGATCATCGAAATCGGAGTCCGGATGAAAAAGTTATTGCGGTTTTCGTTTTGCTGTTTCTGTCAGTTTTCAAACAATCGGATATTCCGACCCAAACTCGGATCGGAATATCCGACCCGGTTTTTTGCTGAACGCGAAAACGGCTAAGGACTTTAAAAGCAGTGCGTACTGGAGATTTTTGGAATATCCGATTGATAACCCCCAAGAGCAGGGGATCACTGTAGCACCTCTCAATGTGAAAGTAAGGTATCAATCCGCAGGAGCAAGAAGGAAAAGTTATCTATTCCCTACAACTAAAGTGTCACAAGTTTTAGTTGATTATGCACTAAACAAGTTTAAGGAACAAGATGGCTGATTTAATGGATGGGAATGTAATAAAACAAGAATGTAAAAGTGTCCCAATCCTCTTCAATGCAAGAGGACAAGACAAAGTTTTCTCTTATAGGAACAATGGACATGGGTTCATGGGTTCACTTAATCCTCTCTCTCATCTACGGTGATTATCATGTTATAGATAAAGTACACATAATTGTCATGTTTTAATGGTAGCTTTTATAACGGCTATATGTCCTAAAACACATAGTTGAAAGAAGTACTCATTTGTGTTGCTAGGTCACCATCGTAAGGCTAGCGTGGTTGCTCTCACTCCCACATCATACTCTTCCTTTTTACCCCAGATAAAGGATGTTGGGCTGTATTTCACATGTCACTCAATACATATGTCGTTGTCACACCGGTCATCCTGTACCTACATACATCATACTTCATAATGGACAATATTCCAAACACTAGTGCAATGATTCATATTTCGTGTGCATGACCACATCTCTCTCATCTATCCACACTTGGTGGTGTCAATCATCTCATGACAAGGATAAACAAGGCATTATGCATAAATTAAACCATCACAAGTATCATAGAATATTTCAAAGTATGACAAATCATAAAAGCTCCAACACAACGGTAAATGTATAACAAATTATCTCATACCACAATATCCACCATAAGCATTACATAGATAAATCCATACTTATGCAAGGCACATCATATGGACTCCAACAATGATCATACATAGAGAGATTAGATCAAGTTACCGCCACAAACCCAAGGTCCAGGGGGTGGACTACTCCCCCTTCATCATGGAGACGGTGGAGAAGTCGTTGGAGAAGATGGAGAGATTGATGAAGAGGTGCAGCCCGGAGTGGAGGCGGCGACCCGCAGCAGCGCACGGCGGCGGCCCTTGGCGGCGGTGCCTACCCTTGGTGATGAGGATGGTGTGGAGGAGGTTCTCCTCCCCAGACGGCTGCCTGGGAGGAGGAAAATTCGTGGTCTTGGGTGCCTCCACGACCTAGGGTTTCCTTCTTTATATAGACAACTTTTAGGGTTCTACCAAAACGGGTCTACAGGCCGCGTCCGAACTCCGATTGGGCTGATCTCGGGCTTAAAATCTTCGTATGGAAAATTGTGACAACTTTCTCTTTAATTTGATTTCCATTGGACGCCATCTTCGAGGGTCAAACTGACAATCTCCGTAAAAAGTTCTCAGACAGATTTCAGGAAAGTCCCAATTTGACTCCAATAAGGTTTCCTTTTGTATTTTTGATAATTCCTACACAACAAATAGGAAAACAAGAAGATTTTGCACTTTGGCAACTATTAGTAGGTTATTCTAATAAATGTCATAATATGATATAAAGTGTATATAAAACATGTGCAAATTGACATAAAACATGCATGGAACATCAAAAATTATAGATACGTTTGGGACGTATCAAGCATCCCCAAGCTTAGTTCCTACTCGTCCTCGAGTAGGTAAACGATAAAACAAAATAATTTTTGAAGTGACATGCTACCATCATAATCTTGATCATATAATATTGTAAGGCACATGTTATGAATGAAGTGATGAAGTTATTGCTACATACAGTCAAATGATTCATTATTCAAAGGAGTAGCAATGTACAAGATAGATTATGAAGTGATATCAAATACTCAATGTAAAGATGTTCAATTATAAATTCACAAAGTGTAACATAGAAGAAAGTACTATGGACCAAATGTATGCATAATGAAAAGTAAAAACATCCTATGGTGGTCATAGAGTACTTCTTATGAAAACTAAGTATAAAAGGTGGACACTTTGGATAGATAAATAAGTATAGGTAAAGCATGAATAAGTTTCATCTAACTTCCAAACACTTCTACTTAAGTTAATGCTTGCAATGTGGTAGTCATTGGTGTGGAGCTCTCATTACCCCTATCATAGCATCTTGAATGATTAATGTTTAAAGTGAAAGCAAATATGAGTGGTGTGCTTGACAATGTATTGGTTGAATGTCTCATGTCCCTTCAATACAAGTACCTAGACCATGTGTTACTCACTTTGGTCCACAAAGTAAATTCAAATAAAGGTCATTGCAAGTAATAATAGTATCATCAAGAACTGCACTGGGGTACCTCTTGCCCCTTGACATGAACAAGCCCATGTCAAAACAACAAGACAAACAGACAATGAACAATCTCATGACTCTTTTATTTACTATGGGTATAGCTTTTTATTATGAGGTGCATCACTGAATGAACATTATGGTTATGCTGTAAATTTCCACCATGAATGATGCATGGCTTAGATTAGCGGCCCAGACATTTCTCTAACCATTTATACAAACTCTTTGAACTTACTAAGTATCCTCATTCATTTCACCCATGATAGGCATCCATAAACAAAAGTACATGACATCAACTAAATATAAATAAGTGCAATGTTGAAAGCTTGCCATGTGACAGCACATATGGGTTAACTCCCAACCAAAACTATTGTCAAGCCCACAACTTCATAATTTTAATCACAATGGTTCATGCTTATTAAATACAATAAAAGTAAATTGTGCATCAAGTTCGTGAGAGCTTTTAACCAATTTTCCCATGACAATCAATAACATAAGCATTTAAATTCAGAAATGTAGATAACACAATATAACATGATAAGCATACTTGGAATAGCATAAAGCTAATAGGTAGATATGGTGGACTCACTGGAAAAACTTTGGTTGAAGGTGTTGGGAAACAAGTTTTTTACTTGTTGTAATTTTTGGCTAGCAATAGGGAGAAAGTTGATCATCTAAATGCATGCATAAGTGTCCATAGAACTAATCAATCCATGTTAAACCAAGTAAAGTTAAAATTCAACATCTAAACATGGTAAAAGATAGCTCTTGACAACACACTTGCAAATTAACATTCATTCAAAGCACATGAATTATGCAACTATATGTATCTTTTAAAATCAACTCAAAAATCCATTTTTCCCAATCTTATAATAGCATCCAACATAATTCAACCTAAATTTCCAGAAGCTCTCTCATATATAAATGATAGTGTGGTGGTCACACAAAAATCAAATCTAAACAAACAAAAAGACGCTCCAAGTTTATGCGATAAAGTGTTTCAATCGAAAAACAGAAGTTAGACGTGTGCAAACCGAGAGTGTGTAGGTCCAGTGGGGTTGTCTTCACATCCCCAAGCTTATGGTCTTCACCATCCTTGGATAGCTCTCGGTGCATCTCCTCTAATCCCTGTGAAAAAACTTCAAAACACCGTTTCTCTCATTTCTTTTTCGGTGGGGCACATTAGTAGTGATAAATAAATAGATTTCTTGCTGCATATAATCTTTAGAAAAAAATTCATATGGATGTCCAGAACATGTATACTGTTGTATGCCTACTCATAAACTCAATTCGATCAAAAAGATTTATGTTAAAAGTTCTAAGCATGCATCAAACAAAATGGGACAGAATCTGTCCAGAAAAATAGCAGCAGCAAAACGTATTTTCTACCCTACTTAACTTTGTCGGAAAATTCCGAAAAAATTCATGCATACAGAGGATGAAAAGTTGCCATCGCATTTTAAATATGAGCTCATTCAGAGTTACAGAATAAGAATTAAAAATCATACCGTGCACAGATTCGTGCAGGAATAATATCTCCGAACGCTATAAGCAACTTCTTCATACCAAAATGAATAAAACTTACCACTTTATTAAAAATTCCAGAATCTAAACTAAACACTAAGTCTCTTGTTACAGCAAGAGGACACAAAGAAAATAAAAAGTAAAAACAACCGGGTTGCCTCCCGTAAAGCGCTTTCTTTATAGCCATATAGCTAAGCTTCTTACTTGATGTTCATGAAGGTTGAAGCTCATGAGGGAATTTATACTTTGATGTGTCCCTCTTCCTTGGAAAGTATTCATGCATAATACCAGGATCCCATGGTGTTCTCAAACCAATCAAAATAGTAGTCAAGTTGAACCCTAGTTGAGAGAAAAACAAAACACAAAAGTAATAACAACGAAGTCTAACTTTCTTTCTATGCATTGGCATTTTGTATATGAATGAATCACCATAAATAGAAGTTTCCCAATGCATATTAACAATATTTACTTGCAGCATATAATTATTAGCATAAAGAGGGTTCTTATCGCCTCCTCTTTCATAATAGTTGCAAGTAGTAGAAATAAATTCAACCATATAACCACAAGAATCATTCAACTTAGATAATTTAGGCACAGAAAGAGGATTATTAAATTTATTATGGAATTCATTAGCATGCTTCCCTCTTTCAAAATAGTTAATAAGATCAATATTAAGTTTAATATCATGGTTGCAACAAAGATTTGGAACTAAAGGTAATTGCAAACCACATAAGTATTTCTCAACATAAGCAAATTTCTCCTCTATGGTGTAATTAGGAGAATTTAAGAACAAAGTAGGACTCTCATGAGTAAGAGTACCATCACAAACAGCAAGTATATCATTTTTATCCTCACATAATTTAGTAACAACTAAACATGGAGGTTTATCAATAAGCATAGGGCCATCATCTAAATCATTATCATATAGCATATCTAAACCATAATCCTCATCTTTTTTAAAATTATTATCAATAATGTTCTCATTAGGCATAGGTTGATAGTCCTCCTCATCATCAGAATCATAAAAGCAAAGTTTATCATCAACAAAATCTTGAGTGTTACTATCATTTGTTGAAGGTGAAGGTGGAAGTTTCCTCTCTTCATTCTCTAGTTGTTCATCATTTTCATCATCTTCTTGGGGTTGCACGGGCATCCCCAAGCTTAGGTTTTTATCCTCCTCTTCCTGCAAAATATTCGTACTTTCCGTGGCAGCAAGAATTCTTTCTTTAGGAGTAAAATATTTAAGAAAAACCTTCCTCAAACTACTCCATTCAATAGTAACTTCTTCATCCAAAGACTTGAACCAAATACGAGCATTACCAGATAAAGACAAATATAATAGCTTCCTTTTTACCTGATCATTAGAAATACCAGAGAGCTTAAATAAACCACATATCTCTTCAACTGTCTCCACGTGTTCACGTGCAGACTTAGTTCCATCCCCTATAAATGGATTTTTCATAACTCTTTTAACATGACCAACGGGAATTTTATATCCCACTTTAGGTATCTCAGACACAGTTGTTTCAACCACTTTAGGAGCATTAGCATAAGCACTTTCATATAAAGCAAGATGCAGCGAAGCACGATTCATAAATGCCATAGTAATAGTATCAATAGTTTTTATGTATTTTATGGTTTTAATGAAAACTGAAAATAAAACTAAATTAAATGCAAAACTAAAAATAAATATCTAGTGCAAACATGAATAAAAACTTAAGCGCTACGCTCCCCGGCAACGGCGCCAGAAAAGTACTTGATAACCCCCAAGAGCAGGGGATCACTGTAGCACCTCTCAATGTGGAAGTAAGGTATCAATCCGCAGGAGCAAGAAGGAAAATTTATCTATTCCCTACAACTGAAGTGTCACAAGTTTTAGTTGATTATGCACTAAATAAGTTTAAGGAACAAGATGGTTGATTTAATGATGGGAATGTAACAAAACAAGAATGTAAAAGTGTCCCAATCCTCTTCAATGCAAGAGGACAAGACAAAGGTTTTCTCTTATAGGAACAATGGACATGGGTTCATGGGTTCACTTAATCCTCTCTCTCATCTACGGTGATTATCATGTTATAGATAAAGTAAACACAATTGTCATGTTTTAATGGTAGCTTTTATAACGGCTATATGTCCTAAAACACAAAGTTGAAAGAAGTACTCATTTGTGTTGCTAGTTCACCCTCGTAAGGCTAGCGTGGTTGCTCTCACTCCCACATCATACTCTTCCTTTTTACCCCCAGATAAAGGATGTTAGGCTGTATTTCACATGTCACTCAATACATATGCCGTTGTCACACCCGCCATCCCGTACCTACATACATCATACTTCATAATGGACAATATTCCAAACACTAGTGCAATGATTCATATTTCGTGTGCATGACCACATCTCTCTCATCTATCCACACTTGGTGGTGTCAATCACCTCATGACAAGGATAAACAAGGCATTATGCATAAATCAAACCATCACATGTATCATAGAATATCTCCAAAGTATGATAAATCATAAAAGCTCCAACACAACGGTAAATGTATAACAAATCATCTCATACCACAATATCCACCATAAGCATTACATAGATAAATCCATACTTATGCAAGGCACATCATATGGACTCCAACAATGATCATACATAGAGAGATTAGATTAAGTTACCACCACAAACCCAAGGTCCAGGGGGTGGACTACTCCCCCTTCATCATGGAGACGGTGGAGAAGTCGTTGTAGAAGATGGAGAGGTTGATGAAGAGGTCCAGCCTGGAGTGGAGGCGGCGACCCGCAGCAGCCCACGGCGGCGGCGGCCCTTGGCGGCGGTGGCTGCCCTTGGTGATGAGGATGGTGTGGAGGAGGTTCTCCTCCCCCAGACGGCTGCCTGGGAGGAGGAAAATTCGTGGTCTTGGGTGCCTCCCACGACCTAGGGTTTCCTTCTTTATATAGACTTTCGGATTTCCGTCACCCCTTTTAGGGTTCCACCAAAATGGGTCTACAGGCCGCGTCCAAACTCCGATTGGGCTGATCTCAGGCTTAAAATCTTTGTATGGAAGATTGTGACAACTTTCTCTTAATTTGATTTCCATTGGACGCCATCTTCGAGGGTCAAACTGACAATCTCCATAAAAAGTTCTCAGACAGATTTCAGGAAAGTCCCAATTTGACTCCAACAAGGTTTCCTTTTGTACTTTTGATAATTCCTACACAATAAATAGGAAAACAAGAAGATTTTGCACTTTGGTAACTATTAGTAGGTTATTCTAATAAATGTCATAATATGATATAAAGTGTATATAAAACATGTGCCAATTGACATAAAACATGCATGGAACATCAAAAATTATAGATACGTTTGGGACGTATCACCGATCAAGGTTGATTTGGATTATCCAATTCTCAAGAATTGCTCAAATTAGGCTAAGGATTTTGACAACCTTGTTTGGTGGCACTCTGGAGTTTATCGGATTATCCTATCTAACTTGGATCGGATAATCCTATGCAGTCAGATTATCCTATCTAACTTGAATCGGATAATCCTATGCAGTCGGATTATCCTATCTAACTTGAATCGGATAATCCTATGCAGTCAGATTATCCTATCCCAACTTGAATCGGATAATCCTATGTTTTCTGGCTGCAACGGCTCTTTTTCTGGGAGGGGTATAAATACCGCTCCACCTACCTCCAGCCAGCTAGCTTTTGCCCAGCACGATTTTCTCTCTCCCCCCCACCATTGTTGACCTTGCAAAGCTTCCCTCTCTCTCATTTCCTCCCATGATTCTTGCATATCTTTGAGGGAAAAGAGAGAGGAGATCTAGATCTACATTTCCACCAATCCATCTCTCCTCCAAGTGAGGGAAACCCTTTCGATCTAGTTCTTAAAGTTCCATTTGTTGAGTTCTTCTTTGTTCTTCCTCTCTTCTCCCCCCATAAGCATTAGTTGCTTGTGGTGGTATTTGAGAGTGAAGGATTTGAGCACTTGTGCTCTTGCCATTGCTTTGTGCATCAGTTTGTGCTCTCCATGAGGATTCGTGGAAGTTGAAAGCTTGTGAACTTGTTACTCTTGGGTCTTTGGACCCTAGACGCCTTTGTGGTGGTTGAGACCTTGTATGGTCACTTGTACCATTCGGGAGCCCCAATCCAATTGTGGGTTGTGCCCCAGGTTGTTGTTGAAAGGCTCCAGATTTCCGACTCGAAGGATTCCGATAGTGGAAGGTGAACCAATTCTTTGTGGTGCGGTTCATCGGAGAATAGGGTGAGCCTTTGTGGCGGTGAGATCGACCTTTGTGGTGCCTCACACCTCTCCAACGAGACGTACTCCCCTAAAAAGGAGGAACTCGGGAATACATCCTCGTCTCTGCGTGCCTCGGTTATTTCTATACCCGAGCTCTTTACTTATGCACTTTACATTGTGATAGCCTTCGTGCTTGAAGTATTCTATTGCTATCACCTTGTTACTTGTCTTGCTTAGCATAAGTTGTTGGTGCACATAGGTGAGCCTAGTTTATTTAGGTTGTTGGCTTGTTAATTTAAACACCTAGTTTTATTCCGCAATTCTCAAGCCTAAACCGGAAAAGTTTTAATCATCTATTCACCCCCCCCCCTCTAGGCGACATCCTTGTCCTTTCAATTGGTATCAGAGCCTGGGCTCTCTTTTTGGGCTTTACCGCCTAGAGAGTAAAAGATGTCGTTTAGAGAATTAGTGCACGATCCCACTTTCATATTCGATGGCACAAATTATGATGTTTGGAAAATTCGCATGCTTAATCTTTTTAGGCCATGGGTCCAAATTATATTAAGAGGATTGTAGATGTGGGTTTTTCTCCTCCAAAGGATTCCCAAGAATTATCTTTAGAGGATGAGGAAAACTCTCATCTCGAAACTCTTGTTTCTAATGGTCTTATATGTGTTTTGAGCGATGTAGTTCTTGCATCAATCATGCCTTTTCGGAATGCTCATGAGCTTTGGACCAAGCTTCAAGATATATATGAAGTGTCCAACATTATTGAGGATGATTGTTTTCCTTCCACCTCCGGCCGTGATGAGTTCACAACTTCTTCCACTTCACCAACATGTGATTTGTCACAAGGTAATGATATGGTGAGTGGTGATAGAAATTGCTTTGTTGATGGTGAATATTCTATTGACTATACTTCATCTCTATCTCATTGCAATGTTCTATCTTTGGACTTAAACTCTTCTAGCACTCCAAATGTCATACATGCTAGAGTTGATAGTCCTTGCATATCATGTAATAGTTGCTTAACAAATCATGATGATATGCTCTCTATGTCTTGTTGCCTTGATAAAAATGTCTCTATTTCCTCTAGTATTTGTTTGGCTAACAATGTAGAGGAAACCGAACACTCCATGGAATAAGATATGGATTTATATGGTGCTTCAAGTAATTCTTCATCCTCCTCGCCCATTAATCACGTTTGCCTTATGGCTAAGGAGTCAAAGGAATCTTCTATCTCGAATCCCAATACATCTTGTGATGATGTGGTTGGGAGTCTCATGGAGAAGATTTTGATATTGAATCCTTAACAAGAAGGGTGAGATGGTTTTTGGTGCTCTCCCCAAAGGTAGCAAAGCTATCCCTCCTCTATGTGAAATCATTGCTTATGTTATTAAGAGTAGGGAAATCATTGAGGATTTGGAAACTCAATTTGATGAGAAATGTAAAATTGAGAGAGAAGATGCTATGGAAAAAGCATCCTTAGAGAATGCCCTTGAGGAAGAGCAAGAGCTTGAGTGTCTCTTGAGGAGAAACTTGAATCTCTTGATGAATAAATGATCTTATTATTGCTAAAATTATTAAGGAAAGAGATCATGCTATTGCTAAAATAAAGTGCTTAAAAAGAAAAAGTTGAATTTGGTGTTGGCAATGCTAGACTAAGTGAGGACATATAGAGACTTGACAAAGCTCACAAGGCTTTGGAAAGTGAACACTCTCTCCTTATCAAGTCTCATGATCAACTCCAAACTCAACTATCTAAGAATGATGAGCTTGCCAAGTTGTCTTCCTCCATTTCTAATGTGATGCTTGTGCTACTAACTCCACTTCATGAAGCATCTATTTTGAAGGAGAATGTTGAGCTAAGGGCTCAACTTGAGTTGCTAACTAGCAAGTATGGGAAATTAGAAGAAAGTCATGAAAAGCTCTCTAGCTCTAATGAGGATCTTCTAGCATCCCATGCAGGCTAAAGTTAGCTCATGAGGCTATTATGTCAAAGGTAACATCTTGTGAGCCTCATGTGGACAATGGCACAACTTCTACTCTTAATGCTATATTGTCTTGTGCTAGTCCTAGTAATTCATCCACTCACAATGTTGCTACATCTTGTGATGAATTACTTTCATGCCTTGTTGCTCTAACAATGAAGCTTCTACTTCCTCTAGTTTTGTTGATACTAACCATGTAGAGGAATTAAAAGAGCTCAAGGCCCAAGTCACTTCTTTGAAGAAAGACTTGGAAAAGCGTCATGTTGGGGATTTACACTTGACAATATGTTGAGTGTTCAAAGACGCCCCAATGACAAGAGTGGACTTGGATTCAACTCCAATATCAAGAACAAGTCCAAGTATAACAAGAAGAAAAAGGGCCAAGAACAAGTTAAAGATTCGGCCAAGATTGTTTGCTTCAAGTGCAAAGTTGAAGGGCACCATGTTAGATCTTGCCCTTTGAAGAAGAAGTCTTAGTGAGAAGCAACAAGGGAAGAAGCCTCAAGTTCCTCAAGTTGAAGAACGGCCTCTTCCCAAGAAGAATCAAGCTACCCCTCCTCAAGTCGAGATTCCAACTAAGAAGAAAGGAGGAAGCAAATGTTGCTACATATGCCGTGAGAAGGGTCACTTTGCTTCTTCATGCACTAATGGTACCTTATCCAACCCCATTATAATTGATGATGTTTATTCTCTTCGGAAGGATAAGGTTGGCAATGTGTTTGCCAAATATGTTGGTACTCAAAGTGGTGTCAAGAAAAGAACCATTTGGGTTGCCAAGCCTATTGTGACTAACCTCTTAGGACCCAACTTGGTTGGGGACCAACAAGCTAAAACTTGATCAATAGGTGTTGTTGGAGGGCATTGGAGACTTGGCTACATCATGAAGAATTAAGGGATCTTCATCAATTATATTATCTCAAGCCAAGTCATTTGGATTATATTGTTCTATCTCATATCCAATGTTCCTCCTTGCGGTAACTTTTATTTAAATCATATATACATTGAAAGTTGCTTGCACCCTTGCATGTGTTAGGTTTTGTACCTTGCTAGTTTTGTATGTGTTGTGCTCTCTACTTACTTATCTTGAGTAATCAAGATGTGTATGTTGGTTTGCACACCATGTATTTGTGTTGAGCCTTATTGCTTTTATTTGATATCTTATCTTGTTGGCTCTCTTTTTGAGAGATTAATGGACTATCCTATTTTGGGAGAGTGATATGCTTCGTGCACTTCACAATCCTAAAATTGTGTATACATGAGGAATACCACTTAGTGTTGATATATTAATATTATCTACTCTCTATGTGGTATATCGTTGCTCATGAGAAATTCAAATTCTAATGTCCATTAATTATCTCTTGTTGGTTTGCTTGCCTCTTGTTAAGAAATTTGGATTATCACATTATGGGGGAGTAATAAGCTTTGTGCATATTACAAACCTAGAAAATGTGAACATGTGAGGTATTGCCACCTAGAATTGATATTCTTCATTATCTTATTCCTATGTGGCATGTTTCTCAAACAAGTTCCATTTGCTTAAATGATTTTTGCCTCTCACCGTTGGATCTTGTTTGTGATGGAAGTTCTTGATATGGCTTTCCCTAAATATGTTCTCATATATCTTTTTGGGAAACCAATTGCTTCAAGCTACTCTTGGAGTTGCTTTGCATTATCGTGAATATTGAAGCTATCAAGAATATCTATTATCGAAGCATGGCTTTAAATCTTTTCTTTGCCATATGCTTATTGTTTGTGAAGTTGATCTTGTGTTTCTTTCCTATACCACCGAGAAATATCTCTATATACTCCTTGTCCATGACAAGTGATACTCATAATTGTGGTGGAATTTGTAGACCATCTTCATTTGGTTCTTGCTTTGAATTGCCTTATTTTATTGCCAAGGATTTGTTTTGATCTAACTCTCGTTTTGTCTTCCTTGCATCTTTTGGATCCTTTGTTGCTCTACTAAATTTGTTTTGTGCTTTCTTGAGTTGGAAAAGCAATGATCCAATTCTTGTGCATTGACATTCAAAAGTCATACTTCTTGATAATGCACGGGAAGCTATCCTACTTTGAGTAGAACACCGTTCTTTAAATTGGTATTGCAATTTCTTGCTTTCTTGAACATGACTAGTGTTTGAATAATATATATATATGGAGAGTGATGATCTCATTTGTGTGCATTTTGTATTCAAATGCAAGATCATAAATAATGCACACATCTTGGGGGAGCAATCCTATATGCTTTTGAACATTAGTTGTCTTCGTTTGGTATTTGATCCCGATGACGTGTCTTTGGAAGACAAACATTTTTGTCTTGGTACTTTGTGCCATCATGAAAGTGTAGAGGGTTTGGTTTATTCCTTGATGGTATTTTCATCAATTGGTATCTTGCTTTCTTTTGGTATCTTCAATCATGTGTTGATTTGAGTCTTTGATATAATTTGGGCAATTCGGTTTCTTGTCACACTTGTGTGTGCTTTCTTGGTTTAATTGGTGTTTTGTCCAAATTGTATCTCATTTGGTTCTTGAAAGTCTTGTGCATGCATATTTATTATATGATATCTTATGGCATGCTTACTTTCGTTGATCCAATATATAGGATAAACTCCATCAAATCCTAAATGGCTAAGATGTGCATGAAATTCAATTTCATATCAATATGCACATATTTATGTGGAGTTTGTCCTATGTATTGTAGTTGCTCTAACTACTTTGGACCCAATGAGTTTGGGTACCATGTGTACTTGAATTTGTTTTAGGTACATAGAGATGCATTGGAAGCTTGTCTCATCTACAAGGAAGGTGTTGTCACCATGTGCTTATTGGAGCCAAGCTTGGATGATCATGAGCTCTATCTTCTACATCACCAATGCTATCTCGGTAACAAGTATCTACCTCATGCATACTTTTCTAGCTTTCAACCTTGTGTAGGTTGTTTCATGGCATGAATCTCTTTTGTTGCAATTCATTTGGTTCTTGCAAAACATCTTTATTGCAAATGTGAGTAAGCCGGGATGATTACATATCAAGGGGAATATATATAATCATTTTCATGATTCACCAATCCCAAATATGTTAATCTAGCACTTTCTACTCTATGTCTCACATATGCAATTTGATGAATTTTTCAAAATCATTTGCCTTTTGCGATACTTGTTGTTTTTCTCGGAGCATCCCATTTTTCACCTTATCCCTTGTGGATATTTTTGATGCTATGATGAGTATGTGTTGGAAGTTCATCTATATCCCTTTAAGATAAAATTGAGCTTTGTGCTATGCTTTTAAGCAAAGATCTTATTGGTGTATTATGACTTCCTCTTGGATATCATGTTCTTTACCTTTGTACCTATTTTGTGTGTACATGTTTATTTGTGGACTTATATCTTCATGATTGGTGTCTACTTAGAAACTTATACACATGAGAATGGTTACATCTTTAATTGGTATTCCAATTCTTTAGTGACCACCTCTTATTGCTTTTGATTCTTTGGTGGTTTCTAAAAGCCACAAGCTTTGCCTTTCATTTGGTTTACTTTTTCATCTTAATAAGCTTGTGGACCTATTTACCTCATCTTCTTTGGTTTGTGCTCTACTTTATCTAGGAGGGAGTGAGGATTCCATGTTGTGCACACCATATTGAAATGCAAATCCTACATTGTGCACGTACGTTGGGGAGTTCCCTCTTGATTTTTAGAACACTTGGTTGGTCTTATCATAATATCTTCTTGTGTTCAATTGGTTTTTCGGATTCTTTGTTTGGTTACTTCTTTTGTCGACTTTTGTTTCAATTTGATTTTCTTTTGCAATCTTTGGATCCTCAATATAGTTTGATCTCCTTCCCAACTATTCTTCATTAGATATGTGCAATTGATTTCACTCATATTATGAGAAATGTGGGGGAGCTCTTACTATATTGGCCTTCTAGATTTTTTCCTCCCATTTTGGCAATCGTTGCCAATGGGGTAGAAATTTAGAGGGTTTAAGGGCATTTGGTTTTATGCTTTCGTTTCGTTCTTAAGCATTTGCCTTTCATGCTCTTGCATCCTTGCTCTTTGTTGTGCATGGTTGCTTAATTCATTATATAAACCCTCGTAAAAGGGATTGTCATCAATTACCAAAATGGGGGAGATTGAAAGTGAATGTGTTGCCCCATGTGTGGTTTTGGTAATTAATGACAATCCTTATGGACAAATGTTTGTATTGAGTTATTCTTGTAGGTATGTCCCATTGGCATCGCTTGAACTCCATGTGTTGGATTCAAGGTTGTATGCCATCAAGATCACTGATTATAATGGACATATTTGATATGATCAAGAAGATGAAAAGATACAAGGTTGATCAAGACTAAGTGCAAAGAATGGATTCAAGTTGATCAACACACAAAGCTAAATGATATACCATGTGGGATCATGTGATCAAATGGTATGGTAAGAATTTGTCCATATAGCTTTGTGAACTAACCCATTATGTGTGTGTGGCATTCCTTTGTTGGGGTTAGGTATCTCTCCATGGGCTTGCATCAAAAGAAAGATTTCTTATAGCTCATGGAGGATAACGTCAAGTGGTGATCGTCATCAAGGTTGAGATGTGCAAGTTCAAGATGGGCATATAGAAGATATCATATGATTGAAGCTTGCAACCCATTTGGACATAATGGTCAAGTGAAGATGTTCCTAAGAGAGGCACTCCCATCTTGGTGTATGGGGGAGCGTTATATGAGTCTTCACCAAGCAAAGCGCAATCAAGAAAGGTGGTCCACTTGAAGAGGTCAAGATCATCACCATCTAGCTCAAGTGGAATGCGCAAGGCAAAGGTATGATCTTGATAAGGTTTCTATTTTACCGGTCTCATGATGTTAGTGAGAGACCGGGTTATAGGATAGACGGCGTACTATCAAGAGGGGCTCTCAAGTGTGTAATTTGATAGCATCTTTATGGAGATGATGAGGACATCCCTACCATAGACGCAACCATAACTACTGCACCACCTCAATTACAAGGACCGTTGACTAGGGCTCGTGCACGTCAACTACAACAGCAGGTACTTTCGTTTCTACAAGCTACTCCTAATGTACATGAGAATATGATGCTGCCTAAAGTAGATGTGTGTGTTTCTCTTAGGAATGATGGACCAAGCATGGACGAGAGGGACAGGCTATGGAGCATGTACGTGGAGGGAGATAGCCGCAGGAGTGGAAACAAGGGAGAGGATGATGCCACCGATGGAGACTGCCGCAACTTGAAGCCACCATGATGACATTTGAAGACTTGGACGAATTCCTCAAGACTACACTTCATAACTTCATCCATAGTCACGTATGGTGCTGCGTCACCTTTTATTTGTGGGCCAGGGCCCATGTAATTTCGGACCAGAAGTTTTAATGTGATTTTAGAGTCCGTATTAGGGAAGGAAAGTCTAACTAGGGTAGGATTCGGCCAACCCCCAAGGCTGGCCGAAAACTCCCTCCTTTCCTCCTTATATATCTCGTCTAGGGTTATGTTTAGACTGAGATTTTGTTTAGTTAAAAGAACTCAGCTATTTGCTAGTCTTCGCCATAGGCACGAGTGTCGGCTAGACCTCCTGTACTACGCACTTGCAGAATCCCACCTTCATCAATAAAGTTCATCTTTCATCCGCAATTCGTGATTGCATTATTGGTTCTTGCTTGTTTCTCGATCGCAGGTAGAACTAGACCTTTTGGTCAGGCTGATCGTGCTTCCGCAGGATCGGTAACCTCAGGAGCTTGGTTTACCGATTGCATTGGCGCTACGTACGTGTGCGTAGTAGTCGGATCGCCAAGGTCGAACTCCACCAGAATCGACGTATCTTCATCTCATGGAAAGATCGAACACCTTTGCCCTACCAAGTGGTATCAGATTTCAGGTTGCTCGGTGAGATTTACTGTTATACTAGTTTAGATTGCATCTTCATACCTACAGTCCAAGAAAAAGCCAAAAATACAGTTAGGGTTAGATTATCTCGTCCTACAACCCGTCCGGGCCTATCGCATTTCCTTTTCAGTGCATTGCATCGTTGAGTTTTCGTCTGCATCGTCGTGTCGAGTTGCTGATCTTAGCGTCTAGTCCCGTAGAGTTTCGAGTTCTTTGCATATTCGTCTTGCCGCCGCCGCATGACTCGCACCATCCGTCCACCATTGCCTTCCGCCGCCACCATCTATACACCGCAGCCGCCACCATCCATACCGCCGCCGCCACCATACACCGATTCGAGTTAGGGTTTGTGTTTACTTTCCCTTCACGTATTCTGTTCATATCCGCTTCGGCCACATCAAGTCGTGATCAAGTTTGTTTCGTCTCTGTTTCGGTTTAGTTAAAAAAAATAGCAAAAAAAAAGTCAAATCCGCATTCAAGTCTGGTTGACCCTGATTTCTACTAGTCCAGTCCGATTTTAGTCCGAATTGAGCAGTTTTTCTGCCCAAACTTTGATTGGCCATAACTTTTGCATACGAACTCCGTTTTCGACGTGCGACCTATCAAAATTTTCAGCAGAAAAAGATCTGTCCAACCCAAACAACAATGTTCTTTAACACCATCCGGACCGCTCAGAATTGTCAAAAGAGTCCGGGAAGGTTGAATTTTTGCCACTTTTGTGAAAAAAGTTCAGAAATTTCTGTGATCTTCACTTATATCTTGCCTTTGAGTTCTCCATTTGTGCTTGTTGTTGCCGCGCCTTGACTTTGTTGGTGCTATAGGCTCGCGTCTCTAGTCCGGTCTAGCCTAGGACTAGCCCAGTACCGTCTTTGAGCGTTTATTCAACTTGCATTCCTGATTTGATTATTGCTAATCCTTGCTACCATAAAGCCTCCTACAGCTCCACAGATTTCTACGCAGTGCATTGTGCCTTCCTGGTAATCGCTTTGCCAATCTTTGAGGTACTTGTCCTCGCGGCTGCCGTGACGCTCTCCTGCGTGGTAAGGAATTTGTAAGGGCTTTCTATATTCCTTCACGGTTTGCGTGATTCTCCACCATATTTGTAGTCCTAGGAACATATACTTGTGTTTTGTCTCCTGTCTCTACTAACCATGTCAGGCGACGAGATGAACAAGATGACGAACAAGGAGATGTACAAGCACTTCTAGAAGATGGTGTCCAACCATTCTCTGGACATCGAGACACGGGTTGGCAGCGCCATGGACCGTCTCGATGGTCTAGAGGGCACTTTAAACACCAAATTTGACGGCGTCAACACCTCCTTGACTGATCTGATGGCAAGTTTGATCGCTTGCTGGATAAGCTCCAGACGCGCATACCTGAGCTGTTTCATGTGCCCGGCAACACTGTTTCTCGTGCCAGTCGGGTTTGCCTTGAGGAGCCAGGAGGAGCTTCAGCGGCGTCTGCAGCCGCCCTGGCGCCGACGCTAACTTGGACGGCTATGAAACAGACATAGACATTCTTCAACAACCGCGAGGTCGTCCACACCAACACCCTAAGAACAACTTGCAGCAGCAACCTCAAGTGCGTGATGAAGAACATGTCGAACATGTCGCTAAGCTAAAATTGACAATTCCACCTTTTGATGGTAGATATAATCCTGATGCATATCTTACCTGGGAATTAGAGGTAGAACAACGCTTTGCATGTTTAAATTACCCTGAAGATAGACGTGTTTGTGCTGCCACTTGTGAATTTACTGGTTTTGCTTCTGTTTGGTGGTCTGAACATTGTCGCATGTATCATGATAATATTCCTACTACTTGGAATGCTTTGAAACGTGCTATGCGTTCTCGTTTTGTACCTCCTTACTATCAGCGTGAAATGCTTCAAAAACTGCAACGCTTGCAACAAGGTAGAAAATCAGTAGAAGAATATTATCAAGAATTGCAAATCGGGTTAATTCATTGTGGTATTGTTGAGGAAAATGAAGCTATGTTTGCACGATTTTTGGGGGGGCTGAATAAACCAATTCAAACGATTTTAGAATATAAGGAGTATAATTATATCACTCGTTTGTTTCATCTTGCTTGCAAAGCTGAACGTGAAGTGCAGGATAGGGAGCCGTGACCACGAACTAATTTTTCTGCAGGTCGTACATCGTCATGGGCGCCGCGCCAACCGGATACGGCTTCACGCAGTGCTGCACCTTCTTCCGCCAACAAGTCCACCATGCCGCCTTCGCGCACACCAGCACCGCCTCCGCCATCGACATCTACTGCTCCTGCCCGGAGTTCGGCGTCTTCCATGGGCTCCACGGGCAGAACAGGGGACATTCAATGCCGCAAATGCTGGGGCTATGGTCATATTGAGAGAGAGTGCAAAACACAGCGGGTGATGATCGTGCGAGAAGATGGTGAGTATGATTCTGCAAGTGATTATGATGAGGAGACACTTGCCCTTATATCCGCGCAGCAAGGGGGCGATGGCCATTCTGATGAAGACATAGAATTCATGGCCGCTGAAGCTGCGGATACCTACAAGAGCTTGGTTGCACAACGTGCTTTGAGTGTGCAACTAAGTCAAGCTGAGCATGATCAACGCCATAATTTGTTCCAGACTCATGGGGTTGTGAAGGAGCGTGCTATTCGGATCATTATTGATGGTGGGAGTTGTAACAATTTGGTAAGCATGGAGATGGTGGAGAAGCTCTCTATATCAACGCGACAATATCACCATCCATACCATATTCAATGGTTCGACTCCACAGGTAGACTCAAGGTAACACGTACGGCGCGCGTGCACTTTTCCATTGGTACATATTCTGATTTTGTTGATTGTGATGTTGTGCCCATGCAAGCTTGTTCGTTGTTACTTGTCGACCATGGCAATTTGATAGAGAATTTGTTCATAATGGTAAAACTAATCATTATACTCTTATGCACAATGGAAAGAAAATTGGCCTTAAACCCATGACTCCTGAACAAATTTTGAAGGATGATCTTGCTAGAGCTAGTAGAGCAAAAAATGAGAAGAAACAACAAAGTGTGAATCAGATTGTTGCTAATGACGTAATGCCACCTTCTAAAAATAATAAATTTAGTGCAGAACTTCCAAATGAAATTCGGTTGAAAAAACCATGTTTCTTTGCTAGCAAATCTGATCTTGCTGATTTGGATGTTTCTACTTCTGTTTGTTATGCAATTGTTTGCAAAGAGGTACTGTTTTCATTTGAGGATATGCCTCCCTCTTTGCCCCCTGCCATTGCTAACATTTTGCAGGAATATGTGGACGTTTTTCCACAAGAGTTGCCGCCGGGGCTGCCACCAATTCGAGGAATAGAACATCAAATTGATTTGATTCCAGGAGCTTCACTTCCTAATCGTGCAGCCTACCATACCAATCCAAAGGAGACTAAAGAGATTGAATGACAAGTTCAGGAACTACTCGATAAAGGTTATATTTGTGAGTCTCTTAGTCCTTGTGCTGTTCCGATTTTATTGGTACCTAAGAAAGATGGTTCATCACGCATGTGTACTGATTGTAGGGCTATAAATCACATTACAATTCATTATAGACACCCTATACCACGTTTGGATGATATGCTTGATGAGTTGAGTGGTTCTACCATGTTTCCTAAGGTTGATTTGCGTAGTGGTTACCACCAAATTCATATGAAATTGGGAGATGAATGGAAAATAGCATTTAAAACTAAATTTGGCCTCAATGAGTGGTTAGTTATGCCTTTTGGGTTAACCAATGCTCCTAGTACTTTCATGAGATTGATGCATGAAGTTTTACGTGCTTTCATTGGACGTTTTTTGGTGGTATACTTTGATGATATCTTGATATACAGCAAGTCTTTAGAGGATCATCTCACTCATTTGTGTGCTGTTTTTGATGCTTTGCGTGCTGCACATTTGTTTGGTAATCTTGAGAAGTGCACCTTTTGCACCAATCGAGTTGCGTTTCTTGGCTATGTTGTTATAGCGCAGGGCATTGAAGTGGATCCCGCAAAAATTGAAGCAATTTCGAGTTGGCCTTCACCTTTGACGTTAACCCAATTGAGGAGCTTTCTTGGCCTTGCTGGGTTCTACCGGCGCTTTGTCAAGGATTTTGGGCCTATTGCAGCGCCGCTGAATGAGCTTACCAAGAAGGATGTACCCTTTGTTTGGGGTGAGGCACAACAGGATGCGTTCATGACATTGAAAGATAAGTTAACACATGCTCCATTACTCCAACTTCCTGATTTTAATAAGACTTTTGAGCTTGAATGTGATGCTAGTCTGAACTATTCTAGAGTGGGACTAGTCTGAACTATTCTACTTATGATAAGGAATTATATGCTCTTGTTCGGACATTAGAAACTTGGCAACATTATTTATGGGCGAAAGAATTTGTTATACATTCTGATCATGAATCTTTGAAGCATATTCGTAGTCAAGCAAAACTGAATCGTAGACACGCTAAGTGGGTGGAGTTTATTGAGTCTTTTCCTTATGTTATTAAGTACAAAAAGGGTAAAGATAATGTAATTGCTGATGCGTTGTCACGTCGTTATACCATGTTATCTCAACTTGACTTCAAAAATTTTGGGTTGGAAATCATCAAAGAACAATATGTGCATGATGCTGATTTTAAAGATGTATTGCAGAATTGTAAAGAAGGTAGAACATGGAACAAATTCGTCCTCAATGATGGATTTGTGTTTCGTGCTAACAAGCTGTGCATCCCAGATAGTTCCGTTCGTTTTTTGTTGTTGCAGGAGGCTCATGGAGGCGGATTGATGGGACACTTTGGAGTCAAGAAGACGGAAGAGGTGCTTGCTGCACACTTCTTTTGGCCACGCTTGCGTCGAGACGTTGAGAGGTTCATTGCTCGTTGCACTACATGTCAAAAAGCTGAGTCTCGCCATAATCCACATGGTTTATATATGCCTCTACCCGTTCCTAGTGTTCCTTGGGAGGATATTTCTATGGACTTTGTTTTGGGATTTCCTCGCACTCAGAAGGGGAGGGATAGCATTTTTGTTGTTGTGGATAGATTTTCTAAGATGGCACACTTTATTCCTTGTCACAAGACTGATGATGCTACACATGTTGCTGATTTGTTCTTTCGCGAAATTGTTCGTTTGCATGGTGTGCCAAATACTATTGTTTCTGATCGTGATACTAAGTTTCTTAGCCATTTTTGGAGATATTTATGTGCTAAGTTGGGGACGAAATTATTGTTTAGTACTACATGTCACCCCCAAACTGATGGACAAACTGAAGTAGTAAATCGAACTTTATCTACTATGCTTAGGGTTGTGTTAAAACAGAATTTAAAAAAGTGGGAAGAATACTTGCCTTATGTTGAATTTGCTTATAATCGCTCGCTGCATTCTACTACTAAATTTTGCCCATTTGAGATTGTGTATGGTTTTGTTCCTCGTGCACCTATTGATTTATTGCCTCTTCCTACTACGGTGCAACTTAATTTTGATGCTACACAATGCGCTAAAATGATTGTTAAGTTGCATGAATCTACTAAGGAAAACATTGAGCGTATGAATGCTAAGTATACAATGTATGGGGATAAGGGAAGAAAGCATATTGTGTTTGCACCAGGAGATCTTGTTTGGTTGCATTTGCGCAAGGATTGTTTTCCTGATTTGCGCAAGTCTAAACTAATGCCACGAGCTGATGGTCCATTTAAAGTGTTGGAGAAAATAAATGATAATGCATATAAACTTGAGCTGCCTGCAGAGTTTGGGGTTAGTCCCGCATTTAACATTACAGATTTGAAGCCATACTTGGGAGAAAATGATGAGATGGCGTCGAGGACGACTTCAATTCAAGAAGGGGAGCATGATGAGGACATCCCTACCATTGACGCAACCACAACTACTACACCACCTCAATTACAAGGACCGTTGACTAGGGCTCGTGCACGTAAACTACAACAGCAGGTACTTTCGTTTCAACAAGCTACTCCTAATGTACATGAAAATATGATGCTGCCTAAAGTAGATGTGTTTGTTTCTCTTAGGAATGATGGACCAAGCATGGACGAGAGGGACAGGCTATGGAGCATGTACGTGGATGGAGATAGCCGTAGGAGTGGAATCAAGGGAGAGGATGATGCCACCGATGCAGACTGCCGCAACTTGAAGCCACCATGATGACATTTGAAGACTTGGACGAATTCCTCAAGACTACACTTCATAATTTCGTCCATAGTCACGTATGGTGTTGCGTCACCTTTTATTTGTGGGCCAGGGCCCATGTAATTTCGGATCAGAAGTTTTAGTGCGTTTTTAGTGTCCGTATTAGGGAAGAAAAGTCCAACTAGGGTAGGATTCAGCCAACCCCCAAGGCTGGCCAAAAACTCCCTCCTTTCCTCCTTATATACCTCGTCTAGGGTTACGTTTAGACTGGGATTTTGTTTAGTTAAAAGAACTCAGCTATTTGCTAGTCTTCGCCATAGGCACGAGTTCGGCTAGACCTCCTGTACTACGCACTTGCAGAATCCCACCTTCGTCAATAAAGTTGATCTTTCATCCGCAATTCGTGATTGCATTATTGGTTCTTGCTTATTTCTCGATCGCAGGTAGAACCAGACCTTTTGGTCAGGCTGATCGTACTTCCGCAGGATCGGTAACCTCAGGAGATTGGTTTAGCGATTGCATTGGCGCTGCGTACGTGTGCATAGTAGTCGGATCACCAAGGTCGAACTCCAACAGAATCGACGTATCTTCATCTCATCGAAAGATCGGACACCTTTGCCCTACCAGGAGAGCTCAAACCTTTGCACACTTGGCATATCATCTTTATTGGTTCTTATTTGGCTTTTATCCATGTGAGAATTTAGAGCTTGTGTTCATCTCCATACTAAGCTCTAGTTCGTCAAAAACGAATTTCATATGAATATCTTGTTACGTTTTTTATGTTGGACGATTCACCGGTTGTTCCTTTTTTAGAGAGGTTTACCTTTCTACATTTGGTTTTATCCTCCATCTTTGGACTATGATGTTTCTCTGCATGATCTTGAAGGACTCTTCGTTACGATTCCAACGAGCCCAAGATCATCGAAATCGGAGTCCGGATGAAAAAGTTATTGCGGTTTTCGTTTTGTTGTTTCTGTCAGTTTGCAGACAATCGGATATTCCGACCCAAACTTGGATCGGAATATCCGACCAGGTTTTTTGCTGAACGCGAAAACGGCTAAGGACTTTAAAAGCAGTGCGTACTAGAGATTTTTGGAATATCCGATCAAGGTTGATTCGGATTATCCGATTCTCAAGAATTGCTCGAATTCGGCTAAGGACTTTTGACAACCTTGTTTGGTGGCTCTCTGGAGTTTATCGGATTATCCTATCTAACTTGGATCGGATAATCCTATACAGTCGGATTATCCTATCTAACTTGAATCGGATAATCCTATGCAGTCGGATTATCCTATCTAACTTGAATCGGATAATCCTATGCCGTCGGATTATCCTATCCCAACTTGAATCCGATAATCCTATGTTTTCTGGCTGCAACGGCTCTTTTTTGGGAGGGGTATAAATACCCCTCCACCTACCTCCAGCCAGCTTGCTTTTGCCCAGCACGATTTTCTCTCTCTCCCCCACCATTGTTGACCTTGCAAAGCTTCCCTCTCTCTCTCATTTCCTCCCATGATTCTTGCATATCTTTGAGGGAAAAGAGAGAGGAGATCTAGATCTACATTTCCACCGATCCTTCTCTCCTCTAAGTGAGGGGAACCCTTTCGATCTAGTTCTTGAAGTTCCATTTGTTGATTTATTCTTTTTATTCCTCTCTTCTCCCCCCATAAGCATTAGTTGCTTGTGGTGGGATTTGAGAGTGAAGGATTTGAGCACTTGTGCTCTTGCCATTGTTTTGTGCATCGGTTTGTGCTCTCCACGAGGATTTGTGGAATTTGAAAGCTTGTAAACTTGTTACTCTTGGGTCTTTAGACCCTAGACGCCTTTGTGGTGGTTGAAACCATGTGTGGTCACTTGTAGCCATTCGGGAGCCCCCTATCCAATTGTGGGTTGTGCCCCGGGTTGTTGTTGAAAGGCTCCGGATTTCCGCCTCAAAGGATTCCGATAATGGAAGGTGAACCAATTCTTTGTGGTGCGGTTCATCGGAGAATAGGGTGAGCCTTTGTGGCGTTGAGATCGACCTTTGTGATGCCTCACACCTCTCCAACAAGACTTACTCCCCTAAAAAGAGGAACTCGGGAATACATCCTCGTCTCCGCATGCCTCGGTTATTTCTATACCGAGCTCTTTACTTATGCATTTTACATTGTGATAGACTTCGAGCTTGAAGTATTCTATTGCTATCACCTTGTTACTTGTCTTGCCTAGCATAAGTTGTTGGTGCACATAGGTGAGCCTAGTTTATTGAGGTTGTTGGCTTGTTAATTTAAACACCTAGTTTTATTCCGCAATTATCAAGCCTAAACCGGAAAAGTTTTAATCGCCTATTCACCCCCCCCCCCTCTAGGCGACATCCTTGTCCTTTCAAACTTGAGAGTCTATTGTATCTTTTATGTCTCCAAATAGGAGGGGGTGGAGTTTACATAGATGGCCAAGGGGTGGAGGGACTTGGGCAAGGGGAAAGATCCCTATCCCAATTCGGTTTGGGAGGGGGAGTTGGAGTCCAACTCCAACTCGCCTCCCCCTCCTTCATTGTACGGCACCGACCCGGGTGGGGCCCGCCGCTGCACCGACCCTAGGTGGAGCCCTACCACCGCGCCGACCTCCGGTGGGGCCCGCCTAGCCGCACCGACCCCGAGTGGGGCCAGCCGTGCCGCCTGGCCCACCTGGCCATCGTCGCCTCGAACGGCCCACCCCCTCCCCCCCCCGCTCGGCTTCAGCCCACCACCCCATGTGGGCCCGCAGCCACCTTTTATTGGCCTTAATATTTTTTCCAATAATTATTTATCAATTAAATAAAATAATATTTAATTAATATTTAACTAAATAATATTTTGTCTAATTAATTCTTATTTGAATATTTCCTTTTATAGAATATTCTTCGAATTAATTACTTATCATATAAAACACCTTTTACATGATCCGGGACACTTAGTGTCCCCGGACAAAATACTCTGGATAAATATTACCACTTATATAAACAACCTTGGAATAAATCCGATAATTATAGTAACTTATATCATTCCGGGACATCCAATGTCTGCCTTTAATATCTCTCTGATATATATAAATATATCTATCACGCAGATCGAATCCGATGATACTTTCCCACTATGTTCCAGACCAACCAATATACACAACTAACCAATCCTAGTTTAAGCGTGTCCACCATACATGTTCGATAACGTGTAGCTATAATTAGATGTGCTCATCTAATCACCGGCCAGGGTCAGATCCGAGGACGACCTGAATAATTGCTACCGTTATGCGAAGACACTCTGTTGAACCTGTTGATTACTAATACATCATTCACATTACTTGCGATACCAGAACTTTACCCGAGATATACATATCCGTTGATGTTGCCATGAATCTTTCCTGATTCACTACATCTTTGTCTATCTCGTTAACCTGCAAGTTCCCTTTACTCGTTCCCGTATTACGATATCCCACATGGTGTAACTTCACCATGCATTGTCTACAAAACATAATGGATACCTCTCATACCGAGTGGGCCCAGGGCGTATCTCTCTTTTGACAGAGGAGTAATCTTCCATCTCAGAACATTATGATCATGTATACCTTCGTAACCATCCAGTAACTGCCGTTATGATCACCTAGTTACGGCCGTGATGGTTGACAGCACCAAAGTAATTACTCTAGTATACACAACCCTAATAACCTCATGGTTCCAGGACAAGTTGCATAATAACCTTTTTGAGATAAGCTAAGGACAAAACAAACGGAATCTCTTAGCATACCAAAACTTGGGTCTACCCAGCCATATTGTTCTCCCACAATATGCCACTTGTTGATGCTGACATATACAATGTCCATGACCATGAAAGCTTGATCATCAAGCATTCAACAAATTAGTCTGTAAATAAGACTAGGGTATCTTTTATTGTTCATGTTTTCTACACGTGTGTATGAGCTTTCTCCTGAATCACGTATTCAGAAATCACATCAGTTATAGCATAGTAAACACGAAACATAATTAATGAATCAGATGTATAAATACATTGCCTTTTGGGCATACAACCAACATGTAACACATACCTGTTTGGACACGAGTTGCACTTTATATCAAGAAATGTGCAACTCCAATCGAACTTTAATATGAGTTGCATTTTTACCAAAATGTGCAATTGGCAAACAGTTGTCTAAACAAGTTTCATGTTTCTCGATAAACGTGCAACTTGTACTGGTTTTCGACACGAGTTGCACTTTTTCTCAAGAAATATGCAGCTCCAATCGAATTTCGGTATGAGTTGCATTTTTCTGAATAAAATGTGCAGTTGGCAAACAATTATCTATGCGAGTTTCATTTTTTCTTAAAAAACGTGCAACCCATTTTTTGATAAAAGTTGCATTTCTTGAAATAAAATGTGCAATTGGCAAGCAGTTTTCTAAACCAGTTTCACTTTTCTCGAGAAACATGCAACCCTTACCGTTTTAGATATGAGTCTTTCTAAAGAAATGTGCAACTAGCAATCATTTTCTATACGATTTGCATTTTTAAGTAAAATGTGTAATCGGGAAACAATTTTCTAAATGAGGTTCACTTTTCTCGAGAAACGGGTAAGCCGTACCGGTTTTTTACTAGTTGCACTTTTCTCATGAAATGTGCAATTGGCAACCATTTTCCATACACGTGGCACTTTTCTCATGAAATGTGCAATTGACAACCGATTTTTGATATGAGTTGCATTTTTTTCAGAATTTTCGAAATTATAATTTTCAGATTTTTTTCTCTCTTTCAAAGCCACACACGTAGAAACTAGTACAGCATGTTTTCTTCCAGGGAGTAGTGTGGACAGTTTGTGGCAGTGTCTCCGGCCGAACGCATGTATAGTGTGCTGCTAGCTAACGATCCAGCGACATGATTCCACCCGCATATAACGAATCGACTGAGACGTAACAAAATATCAGTCACCTGAGACATAGGCGGTCCCGTAGGTTTTTAGTTTGCACCGGCCGAGAGGGTAAGATATTGTAAAGGTTCAGTAGTTACTCATGTCAGCATTCTCATTTCTGATATCTCCAGGTCTTGTGTAACAGCCCACTTTTGGTAATGCAAATTATGGACTAAATTTTCACCTTTTGCATTCCATGCATGCATTATGGCATCCAATTGCAATTGCTAAAAAAAGAAACACAATACTTGGTTTGGCAACATTGAAAAGTGAAATGCCAAACTTGCTTGAACCAAAACTTCCACCCAATGAAGGCACTCAAAGTTGCAAAACAAAGTACTTTGACAATTCATGTTTGTCAAGGAAGTTCCAAGAGCTCAAAGTAATATTTTGCCCTTGATTCAAAATTTCTAAAGTAATAACATTTGGAAATTGAGAAAAATGCTCTACTTTAAGACTATGAACAAATGTTGTCAAAAACATTTTATTTTGAGGCACCAATTTCTGTGTAGCTTCTACTCAATATGGGGAGGCTCCCCAAATTTTCTCAATTTCTTATAAAATGTTTTAGTGCCCGAATAAAATTCAGGAAATGCTGCTGTAATTAGAAAATAGCTGGGAAGGACCAAACTGTGATGAACTCAAAACTTCCAGGGGGGCTGTTTGCAAAATCGGCGTCTTCTTCCTGTAGCGACCGGGAAGCTCGCGTTGCGCCGGACCAGCTCGCCGTGGACATGCCGCACCGCGCCGGGGCCCCCTCCTCTGCCTCTTCCCTGCGAGGAGCACGCACCACACCGCCCCCACCTGCTCCCACTCCTCGAGATATTTCCTCCCGTCCCCTTTCTCTCTCCCCACGGAGCCGCACCCGAGTTCGCCGTCGCCGACGCGTAGCCGCCGTGCTGCGCCTCCCCGTGCCAGGCTGAGCACCGCCGGAGCTTCGCCTCGGCCTCCTCTACCACCTGGCCGCAGGAATCGACGCGGGGCCGCCGCATTTGCCATCGCCGTCCTCGACTTCTTCCACGACCTCCGCCGCACTCCGAGCTCGATTCCGGCCATCTCCGCTGCACTCCGACCTCGCCGTCCTTCTCTACATGCTCAGGGTGAGATGGCGGTCCAGATGGACATCTCCTTCTTTCCCTCTTCCTCTGGTTCTTCGCGTCGCCGCCGTAGCCGTAGTCCGTCGCCGCCGCCTGGAACTGTCGTGGACAGAATCCATCTTCTCTCCTTCGCTCGGAATCACTTCGGAACACATCCGGAATTCCGGATGTCCGGAAAATTCTGGGTATCTAACAACTTGATTCCGATCGATGTCCAGTACCGAATGGAGTTTCTCGGATTCGGTTCGGAACCAGGTCGGATTATTCCGAGAGACTCGGAATTCCGAAATAATTCCGAATTGTCCTGTACCTAAGTTATTCTATTTCAATTATTTTTCTCTCTAACTTGGTTAAATCATTGCACTGTGATACAATTAACTTAGAACCAGAGATTAATTAAAAAAGGGAATTTTAATTGTAATAACTTGTTATCGGTGCCTCCGAAAAATGTGTGTGTTATACCAAATGTCCAAAAAAGTGTGGTTTACTCATTAAAATAAATACCATGCTCATGTCATTTCATCTACAATTGAAATCCTAGAGTTCCAACTACATTGTTCAACAAGTAAATTGCCGCTTTACTTAAATCCACGGTATATTCGAGATGTGCCCCTTGCGCGTCTGAACTCCGTTTAAATTGAATAGATGAATCATCCTCCTCTCGGGGATTTAAAATGTCATGACATCATGTGTTTGCGCATTGCCTTCGTCAAAGCTTGTGTGGTGATTGATTGCTTCTCCGTTGTTATGCTTCGTTAGATCTAGAAGCCGGGGTTACACCGCAATACCCCGACGATCCCTACTACCAGCCGTATCAACAAGGCAAGCGTAATCCCCCTCTGAGCATGTCTTATCCTATTTTCCGCAAATAACTCGGGCGGGGCTAGCCAGGGTCCTCTAGTTCGGGCTTCCATTTGCGCTTGCGTGATGATGGTGGTATGAACTGGGATGAGGATGGTGGTGTTAGGAAAATGAGTGGCCGTGGAGCAGGGTGTTGGATCTCGTGTCTTGCCGCCACTGATGATCCTGGAAGGTCCTTAACGAGGGAGAAGTCGACACCGCTCCCACCCAGCCGGCTCTCCAAGGAAGAGAGCTAAAAGCTAGGTAATGGGCCGGACGGTACGCGTGGCAAACATTTGTACACCCCTGCATGGTTAAATCTTTTTGAAAAGCCGTGTCCGCGGTTATGGACGAACTTGGGAAGTGAAGGTAAGATCATAGAATAACTTGAACGGAATGATTAAAAATTGGGTACTAGAGGTACCACTCAAGAATGCTAGGTTGACTTCCTCGAGGGTGATTCGGGGAGGTGTGTAGCGTACCTGCACTTAGAAATTGGCAAGGTACATGTGTATAGTGCAAACCCCTGGATCGATTCATTTGCACACACAGTCTAAGATGAATTATCACAACATTGTATCAATTATTACACGTGGATCCAGTACTTAGGAGAATATCCTTTACAAATTGCATAGCACGAAGCTAGCTTTGAAAGAGTAAAGCAGCGGAAATAATAATCTTCATGGAGTCCTCATCCTTTGCATGTGACACAGGCAAAAACATGTTGGTTGCAGACTCGAAACCCAAACGTAACCTTACTCATCGTCAGAAAAGTCTGCAACAAAGTAATATTTGCAACAGAGTGGGTCAGAATCATTAAAAATGATCCTGGCAAGTGACACTATGTGGACTCATATAGGAATAACTCTATAACCTATATGCATATTTGGCTGGTGGAGTTTAAAGGCTGATTTGCATAAAAACCAATTTTGCCTAACACTTTGTAAAACTTTTTCCTTCAAAATTTTGAGACAAGATGGCTTGAAAACCATTGTCTTAACTACCCTTGTTCACCCTCAAGTTTTAATTTCGAAATTGGAATGATGAAGCCTCCGTTGAATCATTGATCAGCTGCTCAAATTGTCCGTAACCGGGGACACGGCTAAGTACTTAGTTTTAACTCTGCAGAGGTTGTGCACTTTCACCATTAGACCCAACAAACACAAACTATCCTCAAGCACTCAAATTGTGCTAAGGAAAAGGAGAAAGTTGAGACAAGATTTTTCAGAAGCATTTCCTCATCCCATGCCGCCTTGACCCGTTCCCATTCTAACCATCTACCACCACCTGTCAAGACGGGACGAGTCCACGCAACTTAATCCATCAAGTCAGAGCCCATATGACTAATGGTTGCACGGTAAGCAATCTTCACTTAGAGAAAACATTGGCCCCTTAATACCCTGGGTGGCAACCACAAGTGACCATCCCTTAGAGGTCACCCCTAAGAGATGACACTCAACCTTTCCATCATCTTTTCATAACCAAGTCCACCCAGGTGATAAATTACTTAGTAGAATTAAGCTTTAAAGAAAACATATCTGCATAGCATCAAATATTCTACTAAGTTATCAAAAGGGTTCTAGACACAACTAGTGTAAATGTATGGTGGGTTTAGCACATAGCAATAATACTATCCTACACATGCATATAAGGAAATACACTAAGTAATGCATATAAAAATACTTAGGAAATTTATGGGGGTGTGCCACTTGCCTTGGCAAACAGAAGTGTAGTAGTAGCAGTTGCAACCACTTTCGTCTCTCTCCGGAATTTCTAACAAGTCAAACAAATCACAAATAAACATACAATCATAAATGCAACACTTAGAAAAATATGACATGCATGGGATGCAAAATGATAAAAAATAATTATGATGAGAAAGACATACAAAACAAATTAAGGAAAATGACATAAAATAACCTAATCCAATTGGTTAAGGCAAGGTCAAGGTTGAGCAAAATAAATTTGATAAAACCACAACTTGAAAAGTTGTAAGGCTACTCTAAATCTTCACGAGTTTGATCTTGAAAACGTCTTCAACTCCTTTGTAGTTTAATTGATCTTCAATGGTCTTCAATTAGCACTTTTAGGGACTTAGTCTTAAACACCTAGGATTTGGTCTATGTCCAAAGTGAGACAAAAACAGAAAGAAAGAAGATAGTAGTTGGTCTTCCAGGAATCTTCTCCTTGCTTCCTTGTAGCTTTCCTTGATGTGATAACTTCATTGCAATTTGTAGACTTGATGGTTCTGAAGACTTGATTGTTGGTAGCATCAAGGTTGGTCTTGAATATAACTTAGTCACTATGAAGTCTAGGAGAAGGAGGAAGAAAAGGAGAAAGAGAAGAAGACTTATAAAAAGTAGGATGGTTGGTCTTCATGAACTTCCTCTTGATTTCTTCTAAGTAATTTTCTTCTTGGAGATGCTTCTATAGTCTTGTTTTCTTGGCTAAGTCCTTCCTTGATTTCCACTAATTCTAACTTAGTGGTTTTTGACTAGGAGAGTCATAAGAAATAACATGCATCCTCAATTTTGCTAAGGAGGAATGTCATGTAATGAAGTGCAAAAATGATACTAAGGACTTAATATGCATGCCATGCTTATGAAAAATGCTCTAAGGAATGCAAAACAAACAAGGTGGTCCAAAAATGACTAAGGATCAAAGTCACAACATATGATTCAAAAATTTCCACTAAGGGAAATAAAGGTTAAGACAATAAGTCAAAAATAATCCTAAGGAAAAGTAAACCAATTAAGAGGTGCTAGATTTTGCTAAGGAAAAGTATTATTAAAATTTTATCCAAATAATTTCTAAGGAAGAAATAACACTTTTGTGGGAGAGGTGAAATATTTTTAAGTTATTTTGCATCTAACATGGTCATAATGACTTAGATAAATTTTCTAGTCGAAAATAATGTGGAGAACACATTTTAATATACTTTACCTAATAAAATAACCCCTAAAAAGCAATAAACCGATATACAAAATAAATTATAGAAAAACAATTCTACAAAAATAATAGATTAAGCCTACGGCCAATACTTAAGCATACAAAACTATAGCAAAAGAGTTTGCTCAAAAATCTATTTTTAAACACAATTTATAATCAAAATACTAATTAAAGCACTTTTAAAAATCAACCAAAATAATTTTGACAAAACCTAAAAATAACTATGCCAAAAGTTTCTACAAGTCCTAAGCTTTCCAAAAATATAAAGTTTGCAAAAATTGGCCGAGCCAATAAAAAGTTATGATAAAACTAAGATGCAGGGGTTTTTCAGCGAAACTGCCAAAAAAATCTACTCGGAAAATAAATCCAGAAATTCCTGGCCACGTGGCATCTTCTGATTGGCTGGCACTGCTGAGTGTGCTCCTGACTCGGCATTGACTGGGCGATGACGAGGCTACGATGTGGCGTGACTTGGCGCTGACGAAGCGTCGACGTGGCAGCTTGTGGTTGGACGGTACCCCTTCGACTAAGCGTTCTAATCTCGGGCGTAGGATCTAGATCTAGCGGTCAGGGTCCTATTTGACCTTAGGTGGGCGGCGCCGGTGTGTCGGAGAAGCTCCGGCAGCGGTGGTTCCATCGCCGGCGTGCGCGACCTTGGGGAAAAGAAGAGGGGTTGGCTACCTGTCGACGGAGGCGCACAAGGCGAACTCGATGGTGTGCTTGATGACCGCGGGGGAGCTCGAGCGCGCCGGAATTTCCTCGCCGGAGCTGCTTCCACAGGTGGTGCTCGCCGGTTGATCACGGACGCGTCGATCTGAGGGATTAGAGATCACAAAAACGGTGTCAAACGAGGCGCCGATGGGGTAGAAATTATTTAGGACATAAGAGGGCTGCGGGGCGTCCTGGACTCACCGAAAAAGGAGGATTTCGCCGGCGGCAGTGGCGGATGGCGGCGGTGATTTGCGGGCAGCCTGGGGGCGTAGGGGCTAGGGTTTTTGAGGGGGCGAGGTGCTGACGTCGAGGCGCTTATATAGGGCTCGTTTCGTGGGGGAGGGGTTAGGTCGCAGCGCGCGGCGGAGAGCTCCGTGTCGAGCACGGACGTCGAGGACGGCCAGGATGCGCTGAAGAGAACGCTGACTGGTGGGTCCCACCCGTCAGTGAGAGGGAGACAGAGAAGCTGGGTTGTGGGCTGCTAGGCGCTGCGCGTGCGCGGTAGTTAGTGGTTGGGCTTGGCCCATTTAGCTAGGCTTCGCATTTTTTTTCCAGAAAACGTTTTTCTTTTCTGTTTTATTCAAAATCAAATAATCTTTTGAATTTTAAATCCAAAACAATTCAACCACTTTCAATAATTTTTTAAAATCAAACTCTTTAATTTGAAATCTTTAATAATCATTTTCCAACACAATTTGTCAACTAAAATTTTGAAATATGTTTAAATGAATTTTGGACATATTAATGTCATTTGAAAACTATAGGGTTTTCTAAATTCCTTTTGAAATATAATTTAAACCAAAGCAGAATATGAGTAAGATGATTAATATCACTCAATAAAATAATTTTGTATAAAACTCAAATAGTTTAAAAGGGGTTTGATAAATTAAAATGATTTCAAAACTCATTTTAAAATCCAAATAATATTTTCTTTCAAAAGTAAAACTATAAAACTTGAAAATAGAGAATAGGTAAGTACTAGAATAAATCTCAATATATTCAAACTATTCACAACCAAACACACTTTTTCAAATAGAAATCATTTTGATTTCCAAACTAGGTTTTTAATAAATGACTTGACACTTGATGTCAAAATTTAAAATAGGTTTTAGAACAAACAAATGTGGCTTAAGTAGATCTTAAATACCACAAGATAAACATTTTCAAATATTTATATTACAACAGATTCAAACAATTTCACAAACAACACTATCCCAACAATACATTCATAAAAGTCAAAAGAAAGTTTGGAGCATTTTTTTGCTCTACTAATATATTTTCTTAAATATGTTTTCAAGTGGAATTATTATTACCACATTTGAAATATCCAAATGCAAACAATGCTATATGATGATGAATGTATGCATGAATTTTCTTTTCAAAGCAAAATACATAATAGTTTTCAAAAGTTTTAAATTTTTCTGATTTTTCAACTTTTTGAAAAACTTGGGATGTTACAAGGTGCCTTGGTAGAACATGTACAGTGGTTGATGGTGGTTGATGGTGAGAAGGTGATCATAAGGAAGAGTTACTTCTTACCTCTTTTTGAAAATACTCTGAATAGTCGATGCCATTGAGTTATGTTTTCCTAAATAAAATCAGCTTTATGCAAAACAGCCATATAACTTTGAAAGCCTCATCGAGCTAAAGCTCTATATATAATCTTGCGAGTTCGTCGAACTCAACGTCGTTTGTTTTGTTTCAGAGGAGGACTTCACCGACCTCGAAGGTGGGTTCTTTGTGGACGTCGACGAGTAGTATGGGGTTACCAGGTGGCAGCTTGGGACATCCCGGAACAGCTGGCGCTGGATGTTTATTTGTAGGCCTCTTAGGCCATAATTTGGATCTTGTTGTTTAGACAACCTAATTCGCTTCCGCTTGTTGTAATGTTGGGTCAGTGACCTCTGGTTGTCATTTGCTATCTTTCTCTATTATAAGAGTTGAACTATAATGATTTGTGTCGTAGAGTCTGTGATGTGCCATTTGTTCCACAAGTCTTGGTCTCTCTATTATGCATTGAGGGTTGTGCATGTGTTAAGGTATCAATCGGGGTGTTGTGTTGCCAATGATCCATTCCGAGCAACACATGCCAAAGGTTTTGGCCGGGGATTGGTAAACCCGTAACCTCCGGTTGTATCGCTTAACCGGTGACACACAGCATCACTGTATAACAGTCAGGTCAGGGCGCTACAAGTTGGTATCAGAGCAGTACTGCCTGTAGGAAACCCTTCTACTGGTCGATGTTGAGTCTAGTGCTTGTGAAAATATTTTAACCTAAAAATGAGTTGTGAAAACCATCTTAGGATTCTTTTTACTCCTTACCTGGTTACCCTCTAATCTCGGAGCAATCTTACCTCGATTTGAGTTAAAGGTTTTACTTCTCATCTGTTACTTCAAAATTAGGAGTGAAATGTGGGTGGGTTCGACCTTTAGTGTTATGTGTCCAGTTGCTCCCGCTGCGTTGTAATCCGAAATCATTTCCTCCTTTGTTGATTTTTAACCCAAGGACTTGAACATAAGGTCCCGGATTGTGCCAACTAGAGTGTGTTAAGTTGTGATTCCTTCACTCTCGCTAGTAGCACATGATGCTGATCTTTGACCCAAGTTCTATCTTGTTGATTCCTTGTTAGTTGTTGCACAATGTATTATCGTCCCTAGTCTGTGTACTTGGGTTGACGCTAATGCTACTGTTCGACCATTCGGAGAAAGATACTAACTGTGTCATTGTCAAATCTCCAGAATGGCTCGAGGAGGCCGCGGAGGCCGTGGAGGCCGCGGTAACCAACAATGATGAGGATGATCTGCCGCCACCACCCACATGGCTCAGGTCTTGATGGCCATTGAGGAGAACCGTGGGCGCAATGAGCGCTGCTTGAGCAGTTGGTGCAGCAGAATGCACAGAGGAATGGCTGCAACACTCTCACTGAGTTCCTGCGCTCGCAGCCACCCACCTTTGCTGATGCTAAGGAGCCACTGGAAGCTGATGATTGGCTTCGCGCTCTAGAGCGCAAGTTCTCCGCGCTGCATGTCCAGTGGTTGAACAAGTCAACTTCGCCACCTACCTCTTGGTTGGTGCAGCTGGCTGTTGGTGGGAAAGCCATGTGGCTTTGTTTCCAGCCAACCATGTCTTCAATTGGGGATTTCCGCACTGCCTTCCGTGCGGCTTACATCCCTCCGCCGATCATGAATTGAAGAGGAGGGAGTTCCTGGATTTGCAACAGGGACGGATGGACCTCCGCACCTATGCTGGTGAATTCAACCATCTCTCTCGTTACGCCCCAAGGGACGTGACCAATGATGCTGACAAGCAAGAGCTGTTCCGCAAGGGTCTCGCGCCGCAGCTCGCTATGAGTTGCTGCCCTTCAAGTTCCAGACCTACCAGGAGCTGTTCAACCAGGCTCTTACTCTTGAGCAAGGAAGAAAGGAACTTGAGGCTTCCAAGAGGCCCGCACATGGGGACCACCAGAGTTCCTCGGGTTCTGAGAGCAAGAAGCGCAGGGTGTTTGTCCCCTACAGCGCTGTGCCACGTGCTCCATTCATGCCGAGAGCCGCGGGATACAGGCCACCACCGCCGCGCCCCACTACTTCGACACTTGGGGAGGCGGGAGTGGGTACCGTCCTATGCTACCTGCTCCACCTGGACACTTGCTACACCTGTGGCCAGGCTGGCCACTACTCCAGGGAGTGCCCCCAGAAGGCACCTCTCGCGTTAACTCCTGCACGAGCCCCTGCCACTCCAGCTGGCAAGGCTGGACCTATTGTGCGTGGTCGCCTGAACCACATCTCTGCTGAAGAAGCTGAAGAGGACCCCGGCGTTCTTATGGGTGAGCTACGAATCAACAACAATCTTGCTACAGTTTTGTTTGACTCTGGAGCATCGCATTCATTCATATCCATAGCTTTTGCAAAAGACCACAAAATACCGTTTGAGAAAATGAGCCGTCCTTGGTGATCGCACTCCTGGCTCCAAATGGCAAACCGATGGGGTTACTCCTGAGGTCCAGATTACTATCGGTTACTATTCCTTTCCTTTGCCTTGGTAGCTCTGAGGTCAAGTGGCATTGATGTCATACTGGGCATGAACTGGCTAGCCAAATACCGGCTAATCTCGACTGTGCTGCCAAGACCGTTACCGTGACCAATTCTTCCGGTGACTGTGAGTATTGGTCTGCACTCAAGACCTCCATCTTCAGTCATACCCAACTCACCCGAGATCCTCCTTTGCTTTATGGAAGGCGAATCCCTCCTGAAATCCAGGACATACACGTGGTGTGTGACTTCCCGGATGTGTTCCCGGAAGAATTGCCTGGCATGCCTCCTGACCGAAGTGTGGAGTTTGTCATAGATCTACTTCCCGGTACTGCTCCAATTTCCAAGAAGCCCTACCGTATGCCGGTGGAAGAGTTGGCTCTGTTGAAAGAGCAAATTGATCAGCTGTTAGCGAAGGATTCATCCAGCCTAGCAGTTCACCTTGGGGTTGTCCGGTACTCTTTGTCAAGAAGAGGGATTCTACCGTGCCTCGTCTAGTCTCTGACTATCGACCGTTGAATGCGGTGACAATCAAGAACAAGTATCCTATTCCCGCATCAATGATCTGTTGGATCAGTTAGCTGGTGCAACGGTATTCTCCAAGATGGATCTGAGGTCAGGCTACCATCAGATAAAATCAGAAAGGAGGATATCCAAAGACGGCATTTGTTACTCGTTATGGCTCATATGAGTATACCGTCATGTCCTTTGGTCTCACAAATGCTCCAGCTACTTTCATGAGGCTCATGAACTCCATCTTCATGGATTATCTTGACAAGTTTGTCGTCATTTACATCGATGACATCCTCATTATTCCAAAACCGATGAAGAGCATGAGAACATCTTCGTTGGTTCTGACAGACTTCGAGAACACCGCCTCTATGCCAAGTTCTCCAAGTGTGAGTTTTGGTTGGATAATCTCGTCTTCCTTGGTCATGTGATATCCGCTAATGGTGTGGCTGTCATTCCCGACAAGATTCAGTCCATTTGGATTGGAAAACTCCAATGTCAGTCAAGGACATCGTAGCTTTCTCGGATTGGCGGGTTACTACCGCCGATTCATCGAAGGTTTCTCCAAGATAGCCAAGGCCTGACTGACCTTCTCAAGAAGGATAAAAAGTTCGTATGGACGGCCGAAGCTGAAGAGAGCTTCAAAACACTGAAAGCCAAACTCACGTCCGCTCCTGTGCTTGTCCTGCCGGACACAAGCAAGGATTTCGTCGTCTTCTGTGACGCCTCTCTGCAAGGCTTGGGCTGTGTGCTAATGCAAGATGGCCATGTGGTGGCTATGCTTCTCGCCAACTTAAGCCGCATGAGCACAACTACCCAACTCATGATCTAGAACTTGCCGCGTGGTCTATGCTTTGAAGCAATGGAGACCATACCTGTTTGGTAACCGTTGCGAGATCTTCTCGGATCACAAGAGTCTGAAGTACCTCTTCACCCAGCCGGATTTAAATCTCAGGCAAAGGCGTTGGTTGGAGTTAATCAAGGACTATGATGTGAGTCTGAACTATCAACCCGGCAAAGCAAACGTCGTGGCTGACGCGCTAAGTCGGAAGTCTATTGCAACAATCTGATGATTGAAGAGGCCCAACCTGCCCTCCATGAAGAGTTTCTCGTTTGAACTTAGAAATGTTCCCTCTGGCTACCTTGCAAATCTGGAATCAAATCTACTCTTGTGGACCAGATTAAGGATGCTCAAAAGCGTGACAAGGGTATTCTAAAAATCAAGGAGAACATTGCTAGCGGGAAGGCCAAATGTTTTTCTGTCAATGAATCCGGAGTTGTTTATTTTGGTGACCGCTTGGTAGTGCCAAAGAAACGAAAATTGAGGGAGCTGATCCTCCAAGAAGCTCATGAATCTCCTCTCTCTATTCATCCCGGTAGTACCAAAATGTACCAAGACCTTCGACCACAATTCTGGTGGACTCGGATGAAGAGGGAAATTGCCAAGTATGTTGCTGAATGCGACACCTGTCGACGGGTAAAGGCTGAACATCAAAGGCCTGCCGGCACTCTTCACCCTATTGCTATTCCCGAGTGGAAATGGGATGAAATTGGTATGGACTTCATTACTGGTCTGCCGAAGTCTCCAAAGGGAATGATGCCATTTGGGTCATCATTGATCGACTATCAAAAGTGGCTCACTTCCTCCCAGTTCGTGTTGACATTACAGCTGCCAAGTTGGCAGACCTGTATGCTTCTCGTTGTCGTCCTTCACGGCGTTCCCAAGAAGATAATTTCTGATCGTGGAAGCCTATTCACCTCCAAGTTTTGGACTAGTTTCCAAACTGCTATGGGAACCGTCTCAACTTCAGCACCGCTTTCCATCCCCAAACTGATGGTCAGACCGAGAGAGTGAACCAAGTTTGGAAGACATGCTTAGGGCATGTGTAATCTCTTCGGCAAGGATTGGGAAAAGTATCTCCCTTTCGCGGAATTCTCCTACAACAATAGCTATCAAGCTAGTCTGGGCATGGCTCCATTTGAGGTTCTCTATGGAAGAAAATGCCGCACTCCTCTAAATTGGTCCGAGACCGGAGAGAGAGCACTCTTTGGTCCAGATATCATCAATGAAGCTGAGGAGAAGGTTAGAATCATAAGAGAGAATCTGAAGATTGCTCAGTCTAGGCAGAAGAGCTACTATGACAAGCACCATCAGGAAATTCACTATGAAATTGGTGATAAAGCTTATCTCCGCGTCTCTCCCCTTCGTGGCGTTCGCCGCTTCGGTATCAAAGGGAAATTGGCCCCTCGCTATGTTGGCCCTTTCACCGTTCTGGCCAAGCGAGGAGATCTTTCTACAAGTTGGAGTTACCGTCATCTTCCCAAATGTACATGATGTGTTTCATGTATCCCAACTTCGCCGGTGCTTCAAGGATCCTATCCATGGAGTCAATCATGAAGAGCTAGATCTCCAGGAAGACCTCACTTATCGCGAGCATCCTATCCGCGTCCTGGATGAAGCCGAAAGAAAGACTCGTAACAAGACCACCAAGTTTCTCAAAATTCAGTGGTCTCATCATTCCGAGGAAGAAGCAATGTGGGAAAGAGAGTCTAGTCTACGTGAGGAGTATCCCGACTTCTTCTCGCAATCTTAGAATCTCGGGACCAGATTCCTGTAAGGGGGGTAGAATTGTAACAGCCCACTTTTGGTAATGCAAATTATGGACTAAATTTTCACTTTTTGCATTCCATGCATGCATCATGGCATCCAATTGCAATTGCTAAAAAAAGAAACACAATACTTGGTTTGGCAACAATGAAAAGTGAAATGCCAAACTTGCTTGAACCAAAACTTCCACCCAATGAAGGCACTCAAAGTTGCAAAACAAAAGTACTTTGACAATTCATGTTTGTCAAGGAAGTTCCAAGAGCTCAAAGTAATATTTTGCCCTTGATTCAAAATTTCTAAAGTAATAACATTTGGAAATTGAGAAAAATGCTCGACTTTAAGACTATGAACAAATGTTGTCAAAAACATTTTATTTTGAGGCACCAATTTCTGTGTAGCTTCTACTCAATATGGGAAGGCTCCCCAAATTTTCTCAATTTCTTATGAAATGTTTTAGTGCCCGAATAAAATTCAGGAAATGCTGCTGTAATTAGAAAATAGCTGGGAAGGACCAAACTGTGATGAACTCAAAACTTCCAGGGGGCTGTTTGCAAATCGGCGTCTTCTTCCTGTAGCGACCGGGAAGCTCGCGTTGCGCCGGACCAGCTCGCCGTGGCCATGCCGCACCGCGCTGGGGCCCCCTCCTCTGCCTCTTCCCTGCGAGGAGCACGCACCACACCGCCCCGACCTGCTCCCACTCCTCGAGATATTTCCTCCCGTCCCCTTTCTCTCTCCCCACGGAGCCGCACCCGAGTTCGCCGTCGCCGACGCGTAGCCGCCGCATTTGCCGTCGCCGTCCTCGACTTCTTCCACGACCTCCGCCGCACTCCGAGCTCGATTCCGGCCGTCTCCGCCGCACTCCGACCTCGCCGTCCTTCTCTACGTGCTTAGGGTGAGATGGCGGTCCAGATGGACATCTCCTTCCTTTCCCTCTTCCTCTGGTTCTTCGCGTCACCGCCGTAGCCGTAGTCCGTCGCCACCGCCTGGAACTGTCGTGGACAGAATCCATCTTCTCTCCTTCGCTCGGAATCACTTCGGAACACATCCGGAATTCCGGATGTTCGAAAAATTCCGGGTATCTAACAACTTGATTCCAATCGATGTCCAGTACCGAATGGAGTTTCTCGGATTCGGTTCGGAACCAGGTCGGATTATTCCGAGAGACTCGGAATTCCGAAATAATTCCGAATTGTCCTGTACCTAAGTTATTCTATTTCAATTATTTTTCTCTCTAACTTGGTTAAATCATTGCACTGTGATACAATTAACTTAGAACCAGAGATTAATTAAAAAAGGGAATTTTAATTGTAATAACTTGTTATCGGTGCCTCCGAAAAATGTGTGTGCTATACCAAATGTCCAGAAAAGTGTGGTTTACTCATTAAAATAAATACCATGCTCATGTCATTTCATCTACAATTGAAATCCTAGAGTTCCAACTACATTGTTCAACAAGTAAATTGCCGCTTTACTTAAATCCACGGTATATTCGAGATGTGCCCCTTGCGCGTCTGAACTCCGTTTAAATTGAATAGATGAATCATCCTCCTCTCGGGGATTTAAAATGTCATGACATCATGTGTTTGCGCATTGCCTTCGTCAAAGCTTGTGTGGTGATTGATTGCTTCTCCGTTGTTATGCTTCGTTAGATCCAGAAGCCGGGGTTACACCGCAATATCCCGACGATCCCTACTACCAGCCGTATCAACAAGGCAAGCGTAATCCCCCCTCTGAGCATGCCTTATCCTATTTTCCGCAAATATTTTCTCCACTATAATATTGCATGCGGTTCCAAATGTCAATTTATTGGATTAGAGTATCCTATAGTTGCATTAAGTTTCCGATGCCAATATATGTTCCCCTCCTATTAACCATAGGTTTGTATTATTGGCCTGAGCTACTTAACTATGCTATGTTGATGCTTAGCCATGCTTAGTAAATGTTTAGCTGTACGATGGATGGTTGATGTTGGAAACAGGTGTTGAGATGTGCGGTTGATGGTGGAGAATTGTGGAGACAGGTAATAAAATGCTTAAAGGTGGGGATGAGAGGCCACTGAGGATGTGGTGCTTTGTCTCGTTCTCGCCGCCTAGGTGCGAGTTCTTTACCTCTTGAACCAAGACTGAGCGTGCAACCATGCGTGAGACCTATGCAATTGCAGGAACCCTCATAGACTAAATAACTCGGGCGGGGCTAGCCAGGGTCCTCTAGTTCGGGCTTCCATTTGCGCGTGCGTGATGATGGTGGTATGAACTGGGATGAGGATGGTGGTGTTAGGAAAATGAGTGGCCGTGGGGCAGGGTGTTGGATCTCGTGTCCTGCCGCCACTGATGATCCTGGAAGGTCCTTAACGAGGGAGAAGTCGACACCGCTCCCACCCAGCCGGCTCTCCAAGGAAGAGAGCTAAAAGCTAGGTAATGGGCCGGATGGTACACGTGGCAAACATTTGTACACCCCTGCAGGGTTAAATCTTTTCGAAAAGCCGTGTCCGCGGTTATGGACGAACTTGGGAAGTGAAGGTAAGATCATAGAATAACTTGAACGGAATGATTAAAAACTGGGTACTAGAGGTACCACTCAAGAATGCTAGGTTGACTTCCTCGAGGGTGATTCGGGGAGGTGCCTTGGTAGAACAGGTACAGTGGTTGATGGTGGTTGATGGTGAGAAGGTGATCATAAGGAAGAGTTACTTCTTACCTCTTTTTGAAAATACTCTGAATAGTCGATGCATTGAGTTATGTTTTCCTAAATAAAATCAGCTTTATGCAAAACAGCCATATAACTTTGAAAGCCTCATCGAGCTAAAGCTCTATATATAATCTTGCGAGTTCGCCGAACTCAACGTCGTTTGTTTTGTTTCAGAGGAGGACTTCACCGACCTCGAAGGTGGGTTCTTTGTGGACGTCGACGAGTAGTATGGGGTTCCCAGGTGGCAGCTTGGGACATCCCGGAACAGCTGGCGCTGGATGTTTATTTGTAGGCCTCTTAGGCCATAATTTGGATCTTGTTGTTTAGACAACCTAATTCGCTTCCGCTTGTTGTAATGTTGGGTCCGTGACCTCTGGTTGTCATTTGCTATCTTTTTCTATTATAAGAGTTGAACTATAATGATTTGTGTCGTAGAGTCTGTGATGTGCCAGTTGTTCCACAAGTCTTGGTCTCTCTATTATGCATTGAGGGTTGTGTCTGTGTTAAGACATCAATCGGGGTGTTGTGTTGCCAATGATCCATTATGAGCAACACCTGCTAAAGGTTTTGGCCGGGGATTGGTAAACCCGTAACCTCCGGTTGTATCGCTTAACCGGTGACACACAGCATCACTGTATAACAGTCAGGTCAGGGCGCTACATCTTGTCACCCAAAAACCTTCCCCGATTGACAGAACGTCCCGCACTGACACTTGAAAAAGCTGCTTTCAAGGTCTCGTCGATTCGGTGAATCACTTGAGCCCTGAGACATTTTCGGTGCCATGGAGCTAGACCAGTGAGTTATTACGCTTTCTTCAAAGGATGGATGCTTCCAAGCCCAACTCATGGTTGTCATCGCTCGATTACTTCCTTTTCCACTAAGTGATTGCTTAGGGACCTTAGTGTACGATCTGGGATGTTTCTCTCTCGACTTTGGATCTTAGCACCCAATCAGTTTGTCTGTACTAAGGGTGACGGCCTGTATTTGGAGTTTCCCTGGGGTTAGTAAAGCGAAATGGAGGCCACCCTAGCCCATTGAGTGCTCTACCTCAGGCCATCGATATCATACGCTCTACTGAAATAGATTTCGCGGAAAACCAGCTATATCCGATCTTGGTTGGCCTTTCACCCCTAGCCACAAGTCATCCCCGTATTTTGCCACCCAAAACCTGATACCGTACTTGCTTGCTACTGTAATCAACGATACAGTTGTTATCAGTTGCTACTCTGTAATGTGTCATAGGAATGTCATTACTAGCAAGTGTACTGAAACACTGATAGAACAAAACAATGAAATTGTAGTTATATAGGACGCAAGCAGTTTTGGTCGATTCAAGACTCTGTAATAAGAAACTCAACCATCCTTGAGAGCACTGAAGACAGAAAGATTCAGCGTTATTGCGATTGCATGTCTTATTACGTGGTTGGGACCAGCTATCACCTGAGATGAACCATGCCGTACAACGGTACAAGAGCATATTGGAAAATGCTCGTGCACACAGCAGTACTGTATTCTTGATGCAAAGCCATTGTGGATTTTGGATACGTAACCGTTACCGCCGTAAACTATGCAGATCTCTACGCAAAAAAAAAAAAAAACTATGCAGATCTTGGAGGATGTATTATAACGTATATTCTTGAATCTCTGAAAAATCGTGTCCTCTGACAAGAGACCGATCGAAACTTTGAGTATCCGGCCGAGTCGGTCTCTTCTTCCCTTTTCTGAACCTTTAAATATGGGAGCGATCAGCATCAAATCTATCCAAGCCTACGAATCGAGATCAAGCGTTCCAAGCTACTCCCTCCGTTCCTAAATATAAGATGTTTTAGATGTTACACATGCTGTCTAGATACATACACAAATGAGTGAACATACACATAAAATGTGTCTAGATATATTTGTGTACATGTGTATGTGGACAAAGTCTAAAACATCTTATATTTGGGAACGGAGGGAGTATTAGCTAGACACGCGACCGAGAGTTTCGACGAGAGATCAAGCAGGAGCCATGTCGACAGCGACGGCGGACGAAAACAAAGTGGATGAAGTCGTGTCCGAGAAAAGCAACGTGGGCGGCGAGAAGAGCAACGTCGACGAGGCCGTGGGCGAGAAGAGTAAGATGGTCATGCTGATCAGCTCTGACGGCCAGCGGTTTGAGATCACCCACGAGGCAGCCGCCATGTCGCAGACGATCCACCACTGCGTGGAAAATGGCACCCCTATCCCCAATGTCACCTCCGGCATCCTCTCCAAGGTCATCGAGTACTGCAACACGCAAGTCGATAACACCAGCACCACCGCCACCGAGCAAGAACTCAAGAGCTTCGACGAGAGCTTCATGAAAGTGGACCAGGCCACACTGTTCGACATCATCCTCGCCTCCAACTATCTCGATATCAAGGGGCTCGTGGACCTCAGCCGCCAAACGTTGGCCGACATGATCAAGGGCAAGACCGTAGAGGAGATTCGCACGACGTTCAACATCAAAAACGACTTCACGCCGGAGGAGGAGGAAGAAATCCGCAAGGACCACCAGTGGGCATTTGAGTAGATCACTACTTTAAGACACTACTTCGGCCGTAAATTTATATGTTATATAATAGGTGCTTAAATTGTTACTATTTCGCCGCTCTTCAGATTTACATATTTCGTTAATATATTATATGAATTATTCGAACAATATATAATTTTTATTTGTTCAGTCACATAATCTACATATAATTCTCTGGTAGTTGCTTGAAGCAAATCATTCATGAATTGCAATATTGGTGGAGAGTTTTTTTTTTTTTTTGAGAAAAGTCTCTGCCCGGCGCCCATGAGTACATGTATAGCGTGACATGTATAGCGCTCTGGTAGGGCAATGATTAACCGAGCAGCAACATCAGCTTGATAGATGTTTAAATTGTTTCCCGGAAAAAATATGCTTAAATTGTTATTCTTTCGCCATATTCTTGTTTGATTAATTATTGTGAGTTAGGTCACTTTATCGTTTGAACCGTGGGAACTTTATGCTTATCGCATACATAGTTCCATAAGAAACTCCGTATTGATTACTCCAAACAAGATTAGTTCTACACTATTAATACTATTAATTTGTTCAATTATAATCTCTAATTCTCCCGCCGTAGTTTCAAGCAAATCATGCATGAATTGCAATATTGGAGGAAGAGTACGAACCCTTGTGATGCGGATCAATCACGGGAATGAAGCCTACTCGTTGATGCGCATTTTATTTCGAATCGGAACACTGTTGTGTAGATTAGGATGGACTAGGTGAAGCAGTTAAGAAGGTGAGGAGAAGTAAAAGGCACCTACATCACAAGTTACAGAATGTGGGTTAACCCATTTTTGCATCAGCGGGTTTGTATGAAGCATCCGCGCGCAGCCAAACATGCTCATAAGGATGTGTGCAAATGTGATGCAGGGACAGCACCATGCGCCCTCAAGTTGTAAAGGTCTGGTATGTGGTAGGTGTCCCTACACAGTACACACACTTTATTAGCACATCTCACATGACTTGCTAAGATAAATAGAATGAGATTGAAGAGGGGCGCAATTATTATAGTTTTCCACGCTTTGCAAAAAATTCAGAGAACAGAAAAATGTAATAAAAGGGAACTCAGCGGTCAACAAATGCAAAAACAGGGGTGATCGGACCTTCAACTCACTCACTAGAACAACCGACTATGCACACTGCGGAGACACGCAAGAATCATAGCTGACACACGTACCGTGGTGATAGCGCCGCAAATAAGTTACAGGTAGCTCGGGTCGGACGGGAGCACGTAGAAGTCGATCTGGGAGACGGCGGAGACCGGCGACGTGCGGTTGAGGAGCTTGAGCAGGTAGGACCCGCACGCCATCCTGAACTTGCCGTTGCCGCCGACGATACTGCGCTCGAGAGTTCCCTGGAAGCCGACGAAGGGCCCCTCCAGGGACAGCGCGCTCCCGTTGTACTCCCCGGCGGTGAACAAGATGGAGGCAACCGATAGGTGGCCCTGCGAGCCCGGCCCCTCCGCCAGCCCCGTCGCGACGATGATGCCCTGGTACCGCCCCACGAGCGGCGAGTCCGGCTCTTTGCCGGTGCGGAGCTCGTCGTCGAACACGGCCACCGAACCGAACGTCGCGTTGGCGCCGAATGGGGACGGCAGGATGGCGCCCTCCGTGAAGTTCGGCCCCGCGAACGTCTCGTGCATATACAGGGGAATGTGCTTCAGCTTGTTCCCGCCGTCGCCAGCCGCCGGCGAGGCCGCCACCGCTAGGAGGACCACGAGCAGCGAGGATATCGGCGACATGGTGGCCGGTCTGCTGTTGCTGCTGTTGATCGGCTCGCGGCGCTACATTTGTAGGAAGGAGTGTCATCCTTAGAACGCGTGAACCACGCGACGAGACGTGCGCGCAGCATCCAGCTATCTCCGATCAACTGCTCCATAAAGAAATTGGAGGATGATAAAGCCAGCATGAAAAAACGGGGGAAGCAAATAATGCAGTGTGGGTTGGAATCAAAGCGGTTTCCAGGAAACCGTGATCTAGTATTATATATGAATTAGCAGCTCATTTTCAAGATCATTTGACTTCTAGCGGTGTGGATGCCCTGAAAAAGAAAACAAAACAAAATACTATGGCGTGATAGTCCCTATTTATTGTAAGGGAAATGGCATGATCCCTACGCCTACGCGTATGACTTTCACACAAGTCTGCACCGCCAGTTGAAGCATATGCTGGTTGCTGCATAGCAAACTAGTGCTCACAATCGGTTTTTCTGGCAATTGTCATGTTTTTATGTCAGAATAAGAGTTCGAAGTGTTAAGTTCAGCCTTGTTATAAAAAGTGTTAAGTTCAGCTAGCCAGTGCTTTCGTCAGCTGCGTATGATCAAACTTAATTTCAAAGTTGTGCCAAGAGCGAGGGTAGAAGCACAATTTTCTGGCTAGACCAGGTTTGCAGTTTGCACATGCACGTAAATTCAGCTTATCTGGATATAGCACATGCTCTTAGCAGGTTACTGGACAAGGATATCAGTTGTGGTTTAGTAAGCGCCCCCGTAGAAATATATGCGTAAGAGCTCGAAGTGAGGTTAGAGCCTTTGTCAGCTGCGTATGATCAAACTTATTTTCAAAGTTGTCTGGCTACAGAACGAGAGTAGGACAACCTTCAAAGTTAGAGCCTTTGTCAGCAGTGACCATACTCTTGAATTATGTTCCTGGAGATGTAATTAAATTTGAAAGAATGTCATAACTCCATAAGCAACTTGCCGAATGAAGAGAACTGCAAGAGGGGGATCACAACCACACAACGTAGTACAAATATCCTGGAAATATTTACATGAGAGGGTACATACTTGCTATGAACCCATCCAATAAAATATGTACATTTTCTTGATATTTTTCAGGGATTTTCCTAGCATCTTCTATATAGATATATGTACATCGGTGAATGCTAAGACTAACATGCCTAGAACTAGCAAGCCATGTTGGAGAATAGATCATCTAGAGCTGAATACAGTGGTTGGGCAGCTCTGGGCTTCTCCACCCTCCCGAACAGGATATCGGTTGTGGTCAAGTAAGCATCCCCGTAGAAGCGCAGATTCGTATCTGATCTGGTTGTCACCACATTTCCTTCCAGTGAGACACCAACGAAGGCACCTGTTTAAAGTTTCGAAATAGAGAGGCTATAAATCACAAGGATAACGAGATAGCTATGATGAAACCTGCAAACTTCTTAACAGGGAAAGCCAAACATAAGAGAATGAATCTACTAGCCAAGATTTCCTTTGGCAATTGAGAGGACTGAATTTGTGACATTGATTTTTTTCTCCTCCAAAAATGAAACTATAAAGCAACTTTCGAATCGTTTTACGTGCAGCATAACACCAAACATGACATTCAGTTGTAGAGAGCAAGCTCAGTCCCATGTTTAAAGCCTTCCATTCAGCTTTCATTTAATAAAAATGTCTAAATCGTGATGATCTCCACTCATTTCAACCATTTCAAATATTTAGCGTATATCGAAAATGACAGCAATGAGAGGAGGCAACTTTCTTATTAGTACCTTTGCTGCAGCTGTAAGTGTAGCATATACCAGAACCTTTTTCACTTGTTCGAACATCTGCTTCAAGGGCTCTGCCGATTGGTCCTGCTGCCGCACTCAATCCTGCCCCAAGAGAAAGATGCATGCGGCTACCGAATGCCTTGACAACTTTAAGATCATGAAGCACGATAATAAAATCTGTCAATTCTCCTCCAATCTGGAGAATACAAAGAGAATGTCAGTATCATACCGAGATTAACAATCCTAAGTAAGGACAGACTTAGTTAAACTGTAGTTCAACATCCAAAGCTTGTCTTTGGAATCATGCAAATCTCATAAGCAAACAGGTCATCATTTAAATAAATATCATGGAAACTAATCCAGCGATAACACAAAAATTAAATGAAGAGCATGCATGTTCCTTTCTTGTGGTGAAGATAACAGGAACTTATATCACCATTAGATAGACGTAAATGTTGCCTGTGCATTCGATTCACAGAAAATACTATATTGGACACATACCTGCACTCCCCATCCCAATCCAACAGATAAAATCGCTGAGGGGGCAGACCATGATCCATCTGATCTGCGAGCAACTACAAGGCCAGTGCCCATTTTGTACGTCAGAACTGCACCTGCCTTGGCAACTGTGAGCACAGCAAGCCCCTTTGCTCCCTTGAGGATAGATGATGGGATGGACTTCTCAGGATTTAATCTAGAAACCTACATATTCCGAAACAGAAACGCTTCTCAGCTCTGGATGACAAGTATATATATGTTAGAGGGGTAAAACATCAAACTTACCTGGCAATATTTTCTCAGCGTATTTGTTGCTTTGTATATCTCATACTCCATTGATAATCCAACAGGCAAGTTCAACCAGCTCCTCGTACTTGTCCAATCCATGACATCATGTTTCGCAGGCTGCATGGCATTACTGTTGTAGTTGATCAATAAGCCCTGGAGTGGATCAAGTCTATCGTAGCAAGCATCGCATACTCTCTGAGGATCACGCAGCCTGAACTTCATGGGCATCAAGCATCTTCCCTTGGAACATTCTTTGCAGAATATAACTCCACAGAAGCGGCAATGGTGCCTTCCACGAGTGAGAGCTGTGAAAGGAGAGCTGCACTGCAGGCATACACTAGTAGAGCTATCTGGTAACCACTCCGGGGGATCTGCCTGCAACACCTCCCTGTAGGCTCTGAACTGTAAAGCATTTTCTTCAAGTAGCGGCGGTGCACTCGGGACGCAAACAGATGGAAGCAAATCACCATCCTTGCCAGATGCTAGAAATGATACACCCGTGCTGAAACTTTGCTGCTGTGATGCACCATCCTCGCTCTTACTTGCACCCGAAACAATAGCCGCAAGACCACCTAGAACAGTCTTCAGATTGATAGTTGGACTAGCTCGTGTTGTGGTGAAGGGATCTTCTCTGGCACCATACTCTGATGGAAAGTCTGGTTCCAGGGATGGCTCATAGAGATAATCATGCGCGAAATAGTTTTCTTCTGGAGCTAGATTGGACATAGAAGCTCCACCGCTGTGGTTGCTTTCGATTTTGGAGAGGGATGAGTACGATGGGATGTCCATGGAATCATTCAGATACGACACTCATGTAGCAATGGCACTGAACGACCTAACAAACAGAGATTAATAGGGTTAAATCATTCATAACGTTTTCTCTAAGTTCATTAAAACATGCTCATTATTTCGCCCAATTCATTCTTGTACTGTGCACTTTGACAGATATATAAAACTCTGCGCGTATTTGATAGTTATTATAGAGGTAAGAACATTAGCTTTCGATTTAGCATTCTACTTCTGTGATTTCTTGAGTGACAAGCATTGCAAGTTTGCAACAGAGCCACGAACGATCCATGTACCTATATGCGGCAGGTAATGGAAACTAGAGGTGAAACCGCACTGCGGCACACACACACCCCATGTAATTCTCAAATAACGATGAGTTGCAGCATGTATACCTACCTTCTACGGGTAAGCAATTTGGGACAAATTCCGAAACCCTACACGAACAGATTGATCGATCAACCGACAAATCAGCCCTTCCTAACCAGTAGAACAGCAACCATGAACACGCACCACAAATCAATCCAGAAAAACCGCGTGATTGGAACACACGGCTGGGCAAAGGGGGAGGTAGCTAATCGTCTCCACCCATCAACCCTAACGAATCATCCCGCCGCAGGACGTGCGAACCACGGAAGAAAATCAAGGAAAGTAAGAGCTACCTACCTCTGGGCGCGCCGGATCGGAGGGGGGCTTCGAGGCGATCGTCGCGAGAGGAAGCGTCGGGCGTGGGGATTGGGTGGGTTTCTTCCGTTCGCCGGCAAGATGGGGTAAAAGTGGAAGGAGAAGGAAGAAGGGAAGGGAGTACGCGGCTACCTCATCTGTACGCTACCGGGCTTGGGCCCGGGCTCGGGTCGATCAAGCCACGTGTTGGTTTCACATCGGAGAAAGGGCCCGGATATAGCTGGCCAAACGGGCCGGCCCGAGGCACGCTCATTTTGGCACGGCCCAAGCACGGCCCGACCCGCGAGTAAACGTGCCGTGCCGGCACGAGGCCCACCCGTGCTCGTGCCCCAGCTCGGAGCTGGGCACGCGGGCTGGCCCGGCACGGCACGCTTCACATTCGTGCCTCAATCGTGCCGTGTTGTCGTTGACCACCACCAGTACCAGCGATCGATCTGCAGTTCTGCACCACGATCGCCGCCGCCAGCACCACGAGCGCCGCCGCCAGAGCTGTGCCGTCGCTGGAGCTGCGCCGTTTCCGGAGCTGTGTCGCGCCGGATCTGTGCCGCGCCGTCGCCGGAGGAGACGAGGACCTTCACCGTCACCGGAGGAGACGAGGACCTTCGCCGTCGCCGGAGCTGCGCCGTCGCCGGAGCTGTGCCGCGCCGTCGTCGGAGCCGCGCCATCGCTGGTGGTGCGCCGTGCCGAACGTGCCGTGCCGTGCCGCCGTGCTATTGCCGTGCCGCCGTGCCCGTGCACCTCCCGGAGTTGGAGCCCGCGTGCCGGCCCGGCACGGCACGATTAGCACCGTGCCGCTCGCGTGCCGTGCCGTTCGCGGGCCGTGTCGCGTTTGGCCAGCTATAGGCCCGGACTGGCAACGCTGTAACGTACTCGGTTTTGTTTTTGGAAGCGCGGGGCCCACTGTAGGCCCAGGCGGAGTTGCTAAAAAAAACAGCTCCGGCGGCCGCGGCGGCTAGAAGCGAAGGCTCGACCGCACCAGAGTGGAGAGGCGCGGCGGCGTAGGGCGCCCGGTTCTTATCAGAAGCAAACCTGGCGGTGTGGTGGAGGGCGGGCGGCGGCGTCGCGTCTAGGCTGCGAACCTGGCGGTTCGGTTGGCTCGCAGCTCGCCGCCGGCGTCGACCTATCCTTCCGGCTCCTCTCCTCTGCGCGCCTGTTGCGTGTGAGTTTTCTGTTTAGTATGTCGCTTAGATTCAGTGGAAAAATTGCTGATATCCTTGGAGTTTTTTTTTGTTGCGAAATGATATCCTTGGAGTTAGACAATGGCCAAATTATTTGCATTCGCCTACAATTCTAGATGCATCCACCGACCATGGAAACTCTGAAGAATTGGTGGTGCTAACGGATGTTAGATGCGCAATTGCAAATATTTTAGGGTAATTTGGGGGTAAAACAAAGACTTGTCTTATTTATTCATTCAAATCGTAGCATCCATGAAAAAGCACCAACCAGTGAGCAGTCAGTACATTCCTCACATCCAGTTCCTCTACCACAGACGACACCGAGATTCTCACAGGAACTAAGTTCCCTCGAAACTACAACCTAGGATAAGCAAAGGCATAACACTCTCAAATCTATGCTTCAGTGCTGAATCAGGAACGGGATAACGGAGTGCTCATCCGCCATTTTATTTCTCCGGTAAGTGCAAATTATTTGCCTGAGGTCTCCCCCTCGATAGCCAACGGAACAGTCGTAGCCTGCACACAGCAAAGGCACGAGAAAAACTTACTCTAAAGAAATGAACTGAGCTGAAATTATCAGGGTTGTTTAACATAATGTCATGGCGCGTACCATTTTGCGGTACTTGAGAGCGTAGAGCATCTCAAGGTAGCGACGAGTCTCGCGCCTGTCGAGGTTGGAGACGTACTTCCAGAAACCATAGACACCAGAGAGGGTCATCAGCCTCTCAGAGTAGAGCTTCCATGTGTACCTGCGTCAAGATCATGCCACGACATCAAATCTCAGTTCAGTGCTGGTAAAAGAGGCAGCACATGTGCATCAGATGGTAACATGAACAGAATGAGAGAGTGTTGCATATATACTTCTCCTCGATGCGCTGGAGTCCGCCCTGCGAGATCTTGCTCCAGTGGCGTGGGTCTTCCTGGCACTTCTCAAAGAACTCCACGAGCAGCGCGGAGGCCTTGTCATTCTGGTATGGATCGATGTGGTAGCCGGACACGCCATTCACAATTATCTCAGCTGGACCACCGTATGCAGTGGCGAATGTGGGAAGGCCACATGTCATGGCCTCTATCACGGTAAGCCCGAACGCCTCATAGAAGGCAGGCTGAGCACAGAAGGAGCAGACAGAAGAGTGTCAGGACTAGCAGATGTTACGATTCAGTTGTACCGAGTTCCTAGCTTGACAGTGTTCTTTACCTGCACAAAGGCTCCCTTCATGTCGCAGATGTAGCGATAGAGCTCACCGTTGCGGACGCGGTTCATCTGAGCAGAGATCCAGCGGATGTGGCCGCTCAAGTTGTACTGCTCGATAAGATCAAACATTTTCTTGAACTCGGCCTGCTCCTCCTTGTCCTTGGACTCCTTTCCATGGTCACCACAGACAACAACAAGGTTTACCAGCTCCTGCAAGCGTGGGTTACGGCCATACATTTCGACCAGGCCTGTCATATTCTTGACACGGTCCAGCCTAGCCATCGAGAAGATGATCGGCTTGTTCTTGTCCTTCAGCACAAATCTGGAGAGGTGCTCATGTTAGATAACCAGCGAGGCATGCACCTGTTCTATAAGAACTTCAAACTGATATAAGTATTACTTGTGCTCAGCATTCTCAACATCACTGAAGAGTAGCTCCTCGATCTCAGCATGGAGGGAGGTGAGCCTCTTCTGTTGTTCAGTATATGGGAAGTAGATGGTCATGTCGGCGCCAGGAGAGACGATGTTGAACTTGGGGTCGAAGACATCAATACCATGGACGACACGGTAGAGGCCAGGCATTGTGAATGACATGTGCGACTCGTACTGACCTACGGTGTCCTTGCTGAAACAAAGGAAAATCGGACAATAGTATTTGATCAATTAATAATGTTTGCAAATGAAGATAGTGGGTTTCTGTGAGAAAGAGAATCTTACTTTCCGGCAATCTCTTGAAGGTACTAGTGATGATGAAGTCAGCGTGGTTCATTGCAATCAGGTCAGCTGTGAACTGGCAGGAGAAGTGGTAGTGATCCTCAAATTTCTTCCAGTAAAGGTCAGAGTTGGGGTACTTGGTTTTCTCAAGTGCATGGGCGATGGTACACTGTGTATAAGGGAATAAGAATTATGATAAGATACTAGAGAAAAGAATAGAATGGTATTGAGCAAGGAGATAAAATGCATACATGTGTAACCCCCAACTTGTGTGCCAACAAACACGCGACAAGGTTGCCATCGCTGTAGTTTCCAATGATCAAGTCAGGGTTGGCCTGTAACTCTCCTGCGATCTCATGTGCCACATCCTGAAAGCAATAGAAAAAATGATGAATCGTGCCATCCTCCTAATGAAACACAACAAAAAACCTGATGGAAAGAGAGATGCATACATCGGTGTAAGCTTCCAGGTAAGGCCAGACTTCAAATCGTGAGATCCATTTGCGAACAATGCCATCTTCTGTTTTGAATGGCACGCGCAGGATGTGGGTGTGCTCGGTGCCAAGGACCTTCTCAAGGCGCTGGCCGCAGGTGGTGCCATGTGCATCGGGGAGCATCCTGGTGACCTATGTAAGGCCAAAGATGCCTCATTAGGATCAATTAAAATAGGGACGTCCTATTTTATCATATTTGGTAGTAAACTTACTATTAGAATCTTTGGTGTAATGTCGAGACCTTGTTGTTTGATTCTCAACAGCATCTCATTCTCCATAGCACGGACTTGGTCCAAAATGTAAACAACCTGTGGGTTGCCATCACATGAGAAAATTGGTAATAAAAAGATTTTGTGCTTTTTAGTATACGAAGAGGAAATATGCCAAACTGCTGAACTTGTCTAGGGGATTTTACCTGCCCTCCAGTATCAGGGTACCCCAAGACATTGGCCTGAGCAAAGTAACCATGAGGAGAGAGGATAACTACATTGAACACCATTGGGATTGTTCCGAGGAACTTTTCCAAGGTCGATGGATCAGGGGCCTCAAGTAGGTCCAAGAGAAGGTGAATAGTCTCGTGTGCACGGTGAGCACAGTCGCCCCAACCTTTCTCCAAACCAAGTTCCTGGAACCTGAATTTGTGCAACAACAAAAATTGGTCACATATGTAATGATGTTAAAAAAACTTGTAGAGGGCAATAAGACTTTCATTGATCATGTTTATGATGATTATGCAGTACCTGTGGTGGAACTCCGAGTATGGAGTCTCAGCTGGAAGGCCTGACAGATGCTTCTCTGCCTTCCTGAGTGCATCTTGGAGGGCACTGAGACTGCGAATTCTGTCGTTCAACATCATGGTCTGAAGAAAGAAAGAAAAAATTACATGCTCCGTGCGATTCAACGTCAGGTAATAGCTCCAGTTTAAAATTTTCAGTTGGCTCACAGATGGCGATCATCCTTCTGTACTTGGTTGAAAAACTGTCCCAAACACTTTTAGTTACTTACAAAAGGCACATATTGTCAGGAAAAATGCCAAACACGTTAAGTATGACTGCGCCTACATATTATTAGTCTGATTATGCTCATATGCTATTATTAGATATATCTGAGCGAAGTTTTTTTATCATATTTGGAATGGAGTCATCATCCATGCTCCAGGGTGCTGTCACTAACTGCCATTTTTGCTCACTCGCCAACATACATCCTCTAGACATACTAGCAATAAGATCTAATTACTTATAAGTAATTTACACTACATGTTCTAGAATATTATTTTTTGAACCAAATATATTTTGTTTTTTCGAATATGTGCTAGAAACTTGGGTTGGCATTTCGACACCAAATTCACATGGGTAAATGAACAAGCCTGTCAGTTTTAACGACAAAATTATGATTTTTTTAGAGAACGTTCAACATATATAGTGAAATTATCCAAACTATAAAGCGAGACACTGGAGACTGTAACCTACCATTCCCTTGTAGTTGTGCGCACGGAGGAAGTTGAGCAAGGGATACATGCTCTCCTTGTCATGGAACAGCTTCGATGACAGATGTCTGTTCAAGAACTGCACGCCGTTGCCAATAGACTTCGACAGTGATGGGCGAGGGAAGGAGGCGTTGAACGGCTCAAAGTCCAGCTCAAGCACGAAGTTGTTATCGGTGCTGAATGTGAGCATAAGAAGCATTAAATGACTGTCTTAACTTCTGATAAAACTAAGGTAAAAATTGGACTCTTAAATCTTAATCATTTCACAAAATCACAGGTACCTTCCATTCACCAGTTGTTCCTTGAACTGCAAATACTCAGGGACGGTCAACTCCTCAACGCCAAGCTCGCTCACATTGACCCTTACATACTCCCAGACACCGGGCCTTGGCCGGATGGCGAGAGCAACCCATGGAGGAATGACAATTGCCTCCTGTATGAGAAACCAACATATATTTCAAAAACTGATAACTCGAGGAACATCACTGGAGTGACACTGCAGTGACTTTTGGTGGCTCAAACCTGTGCCCCTCTTAGGAGATCCTCAAAGGCGGTGTCCTTCAGCTTCTCGCGCTCGGCCTCAGGGATTGCGGCATTGTACTCGGCTGTGATCTGATGGGGCTGCAGCATTCCCTTTCCGTGGTTAACAAGCCTGAACAAGTTATCGAATAACAGCTGGTGTGTCAGATCTATCAACAAATGTTTTTTGAAGTACTTTGTTATATTGTAAATACGAGTCATAGTAAGAGTTCGAAAGAAAAATACAAGGAGCAGTATATGAAAATATAGAAACAATTGTTGAAACTTCGTCATCACATGCTTCTTTATGATTCTTAGGACAAACTTAAAATAAAGTTTGACACGATGCACAAAGCAAATTGTTTATATGCAATATGATGCTTCAGTTTAGTCCCAGGAAAAGCAGTCTTAACAAGTGAAAGCATGCATGATTGCCGATCACATCAGATTTGGTCAGATCTAACAATTTGTAGCAAACAAGTTATGGTGGAACTGGGCATGTACCTTGTAGTGTAGCATATTTAGAAACACATAAGGGAACCGCACTTCATCATCACTCAACCATATCTTGTATGAAGAGAATCAAAAGTTAAAGACAGACCTTGAGAAGACGGCGACGAGCTCATTGGTGTGCGCAGAGAGGGAATCGCCGATGCGCTCCCTCACACTGTGGAGACGGCTCAGGCCACGCTCTCCGGCAGTCTCCCCCATTACTACCTCCAGTCGGGTCCTCAAGCCTGAACAACAGAAACAGATTATCTGATCAGCCCCTTCAGTCAACATGTAATTCTTAGGTTTATTGGAAAGCATTCTAAAAAAACAAGAGGTGATTCTGCATCACATTTGCAATCAAACATGTAACAGACGAGAGGATAAACAGTTAAACACCAAGAATCCAGGTTATTTGACAAGAATTGTGGAGAGAAACTAACAAGTCGACAATGTATAGTTTTTCCTCCTACCCACAGGCTGACAACGATGCAGAGAGTTAGTTTGTACCAAATAAATAGAGCCAAAGGAAGAAATGTGACGTGCAAAGAGTGCCTAAAATTTTGTACTTTGGAAGCGCCAAATCATGAGATTAGCGTGGGGTCGAGCCGCATCCTGTGTAGCGTGTCAAGCTAATTAAAACTAAACGAAATATGAATGAGCACAGGAACCCGGAATCATCGCTTGGCTCTTCTCCAATCTTCCAATAGTAAAGGAGATGCACATAAATAGAACAGGATCAGTTAATTCTTGAGTGGTACTCCACGTAGCAACAAACTCAACTAGGATTTGTCAGGATTAACTCTTAATTACTGGGTTTGGCAAAACCTTCTTACAAAGTTAATAGCTTCACAAGTTGCATAAAAAGGGAGCTAAAAGCTGCTAGATTTAATTTGCATTCCAGGAACTTCGAATATGCATGCTAAAAGTTCAAACTAATGCTAAGCCCCAGTATCCCAGAAGGATGCCATATGAACAGCACAGGCAAGCAGGATATGCAATTCTGCACTCGTGCACTGGATTTTACAATAGCGACCTAGACCGATCTAGTGTGTGTAAAACGGTATAATAATCACATGGATCTCCTCAACAGTTCACCCACTTATCTATCCCAGTTCCAACTTCAGAAACAAAAGAAAAGATTTCCTTTGTACCAACCCAAAGCAAGCCAATAAAAACAGAGCACCAAAGACCAAATTTAATCAACAATTCGACGCAAGCTTTTCTTCTCACCGCACTCTCAACCCAAGTTCAAGAAAATATATCAAGAGAAAAAAGAGAGGAAATTTCGCAGCAGTAAGCTCTCCTGAATCACTGAAACAATGAAACAAAGCTAGCCCAGGAATCTTTTGCAGAGTCCCAACCATACCAATAAGCATCCATAGTACCGGTGGCGAAAACATTCTTGAAGTACAGGAACTCTATGTATATATACTGCAAATGGGCACAGTTTCCTTACCTTGCTCCAAGAAAGAAGGAGGCGAGCACGCCCGGAAGGAGAAACAAGGAGTCGTCACAGGGAAACGCTGGCTCGGGTTTGGTGCGCGGTGAGACGATGAGAGTGAGATAGCTAGGCGATGATGCCTGCACCCCCTATTTATACACGGGGAACGCAAGTGCGCAGGGGAGCCAGGAGGCGTGGGTCAGGTGGCCGTGCCACGCGACGCCTCTAGCCCGATCGCCGGCGAAAGCGTCCGCTCCTTTCCGTTGGCTTACTCAGCGTCCGCTCATTAACTCTTGGCAGCATTGCATCATGGCTGCAATGGCGTAGTTCGTAGAGGCTCCAGTTTGGAAATTAGCGTTCGGTTCTCGAGGACATGAGTCAGGTGCTATGTTTCGGATAATGCACTGTGACAAACTGTTTTGTTTCGGATAATGCACTGTGACAAAGTGTTTTGTTACAGAAATATATATTACGGCCGCCAAGTGTTTATTTTGTTTCAGAAATATACGCTAAGTGTTCGTGTTGCTATTATGGGTGTTAGGGCATCTCCTGCCGTTCGCCCCCAGGCCGTTTTCCGGGGCTATTTTGGCCGGCCTGGGAAACGGCCCTATTTTGGCCCTGGGGGGCCGTTTTCCTAGCCGTGAAACCCAAGAGGAAAGAAGCCGAACTTTCAAAAAAATATAATTTGGATGAAAATTAGCTAATTTAGGCGAATTTCATTCATATATAGGGAAAATTCGCAGTTCTTGCCGATTACATATAGAAACTTGAAATAAAAATTTAAAATAACTTTAGACGGCGATCTACACGCCGTTCTACATGCCTAGCTGGCTGTAGAACGTAGTGTAGTCGCCGTCGTCACCGTCGGAGTCGCTCGGGTCTGCGGCGTGGCTGGGGCCTTCGTCGTCGTCTCCGCCGTGCCACTTGCTCGGCCCGGGCACGTCCTCGTCGCTTTCGTCGAGGATGATGTAGGGCGGGGGCGGCGGGGGAGATGGAAGGTGACGGCGAGCTGGCTGGCGGGGGAGATGAAGAATTGGGTCCAGAACGCGTGGTTCGCCGGATCCCAGCGCGGATCCGCCGCCTGTCCTGGATCGCCTCGACGCGCTCCGCCCCTTCCGGCGGCGGAGGCACGGAATGCCGCCCGCGCTCAGCCGCCACGCGCCTTGGCCATGCTGTCCGCCAGGGACGCGCATGTCCGGCGGCGTTGGATACCCCGCCTGGTAGAGCATCCTCGCTTCTTCCGGGTGGAGGAAGCGGCAGCCAAAGCCGTTCGCCGCCGCGTTGTCGCCGAGGAAGCGTTCCGCCATTGCTCGGCCTTGCTTGCGGGGAGAGGAGAAGGCGACAGAGAGACAAGTGCTCTGCCACGGCGGGGGTGGGGAGGGTTATATAGCGCAGGGGGTGGCGAACGGTGGCGCTCCATAACTCCGGCGCGTGGCAAGGGATTGGACGCGTCGGCGGCCACCGCTGACGGCGCGGTAGTCCACACGCCATTACTTCGGCAGGCTTTTGAGAAGCGCGGGAGCCGAGGAGATGAGGACGCCGCGTTTTCGCCTCCACTTCGCGCCATTTTGGCCCAGGTCGCTGACAAGACGGGCCCGCCGAGTTTTGGCGCGCTTTCGCTTCGCGCCGGTGCCCCTAGTTGCCCCCCAGCAGCCTGCGTTCGGCCTGGTAGCACCGGCGCTAATTTTGGCCCAAACGACGCTATTTGGCTTTGGGGGAGGCGGCTGGGAGGAATCGGCGCTATTTCGGCCGATTCGGTGCTATTTTGGGCCCGGGGGCGGGGGGGGGGGGGGGGGCGGCTGGAGATGCCCTTAGCTAGCTGCTAGCAACAGGTTTTGTTGCGTACATCGCACTGGATGCAGCTGCTACCTGCAGCAGCTAACACCACTGGTAGAAAACGGCTCATCAGTCGCGGTCCAGAGGGCCTTTAGTCCCGGTTTTCCAACCGGGACTAAAGGGGGGTCCTTTAATCCCGGTTGTCCACGAACCGCGACTAATGTGCATCCACGTGGCCACAGTCGGCGCGCATGGCGGGGACTCTTTAGTCCCGGTTGGTGTTACCAACCGGGACTAAAGATTTCTGCTTTTTGTTTTCTATTTATTTATTTTTTAGGGGTTTCGATTTTTTGTTTTCCATTTAATTCTTTTTTATGAAGATCACGTTGCGCAAAAAAACAAGTCGTATACATAAAGTTTACACTACATCGAGATCACGTTTGATGCATATATATACATATGCACACAAGTTGATTTAATGAAATTCTCACGTCGAGATCACGTCAATTACATTGGAGGCATAAAATAATTACTAGGGTGATAAAATTCTCCGGTTTTCTTCAGGACCGCCGAGTTCAAAAATCCCGCCATTTCCTCTTGAATTGCTTTTCGGCACTTCGTTGGTATGAGCTGGTCCCGCATTCTTTCTATCTAGATCAATATGAATATGTGAGTTTTGTGTAATATATATGAAATCATCATAAATAAATTATGAATGGAACTCAACACAATATGGTAATAAAAAAAGAGATAAACGCACCATTGGTCACTGAACTTTAATTAGATGAGCACATTGGTCACTGAACTCTCAACTTGTTACAAACTGGTCACTGAACTCTCAAAATATGAGTATATTGGTCACACTTTGTCCAGCGGAGCTAATTTTGTCCGACGTGGCATGCTGACTAGATAGTTAACCAGTTGGGAAGACCAATTTTCTTGCAGAAACCCCCCTGAACATCTGGTCTAACTCCTCATCCACGTCTTTATACTCTCCTTCAATGACCAGTGGAGCCTGCGTTCGGACTCGCCGGAGCCTTAGGACACGCTCGTCGCGGGGCCCCTGCGTGCGAACAACGAACCTCATCTTCTCCGCGACTGGCGGAGCTCCGCCGCGTTGATCCGGTTGTCTCCGGCTTCTTCTGTCGTCGCCGAGCCGCATCATCTCGGCGGTGAGCTACTGGTTTGAAAGGATCCCTGTCTGACCTTTTAGAAGTTGTGTAGCCACCTGCCGCTGTTGTCCTCCGAGCGCCGCCGCAGTCATGTGTTGCTGGAGCTCCTACGGTGACCATGTGGTATGTGGGCGCAGCCCGTTCTACTCCCCACTTGTCTCCCTTCAAACCCTCTACAGAGAGATGACGCATGCGTGCTGGGAACAATGAGCCGGAGCTCACGAGAGTTCACCGCCGCGTCGCCGGTCGGGTTGACCAGATAAAACCAAACAATGGGCCTGCTCGCTAACGTGGCTGCTGAGATGGGCCTGGGGCCGTATCTGCAAAAAAAATACTCACCAGGGTCTTATCTGCAAAGAAGAAACAGCCTTGTCAGCAAGACTAGTGCTGTCAATTGTCCAGTCAGCATGCCACGTCGGACAAAATTAGCTCCGCTGGACAAAGTGTGACCAATATACTCATCTTTTGAGAGTTCAGTGACCAGTTTGTAACAAGTTGAGAGTTCAGTGACCAATGTGCTCATCTAATTAAAGTTCAGTGACCAATGGTGCGTTTATCTCATAAAAAAATTGCGAATAGTGTATACGTACTTCAGCTGTTCTGATTTCTCTATTCCGCTCAGTGACAAAAGAGCGTATGTACTCGTAAACGTAGTATGCACATAAATTAGTCCCTTGTGGCTGACTCAGACACCACTTTACAAAGAATAGAATTTAATCAAAATAATAATCAAGCATGATAATGGTATTGAAACTAGAATTAACGAGTTGCGTGGACATATATATAGTACTACTTATCTTGGTTTCATAAAAATACAGCTTCGGTTTCCATTTCCCTGGAAACTTCACGATGAACCGTTCGCAAACCCTGCCCGGCAAAAGAAAATATTTAAAGGAGTTATTAATTACTTGATATCAGAAAATGAACGAAATAGGTCGATATAGAGCGATAATGATTGAAATTACCTCTGAAGCATTTCTTGCAAGTCGAGGTACTCATCCATATCTTTCCTTAACGAGTCCAAGTCTTGAACGACTCCTTGGTCAACTCTAATGACTAGCAGAATCCAGTGAAAACTGTGCACGTTTATATGTCCATGATCATCGATTACACTAAACATCGAGTAAGCAAAATATAATGTGTAGAAGGTACAAGAACACTCACTTGAAGTTGTAAGGAAAAAGTATTTCTCCGAAGGTATTTTGTTTCAATAAAAACCGGAGCAAGATTTTCTCTGTGTCCTCGGGATGGTTCTTTATGGTAACTTCATGAATGTAATATGGGTCAATGAACCCAGTGCCATAGATGCGGCATTCTCTGCATTCGACAATCTTCATTCTGCATAATAGCATACACAAGAATATAGTGAGATAATTACAGGCAATGAACGAGCTGAGCTAGAGACTTAATTAAATTGCAGAAATAAATCACTTACAAACAATAGCAACTGACGAGGGCTTTGTCGAGGGCGTCTTGATTGAATAGCTGAAAAATTTCAGAAAACGGAACGTACATCGCGTCATCCGTGAAGTAATGCTCTTTCCTATATTTTACCCAGAAGACATCATGTCCGGCCTTTGTGGCTTTCTCGTACCACTGATACAATCGGCACAATTGTGTTGTTAGAGACTCGACCTGCTTAGGTCTGACCAGGGACCTCCCATAGACATATGTCCATGCATACTGATACTCTGTGGGGTCGTCTATGCGAAAAGTGTCGTGGTGTACTTCCTTATCGGGCATCACCTTGAGCGGGGTGATCGACTGATTTGCCTGTTCTCTGAGCTGGGCCACTTGTTTCCCGAATTTTGCCGTACGCATCTGCTCCCTCTTTAGGCGATATGCCGCCTCCTTCTCCTGCTTCTCTTGACTAATTGTCTTCTGAAGAACACGATCATAGTCATCTGGCAAAACAGGCGGCTGTGGCGGTCCCTCGATAGATTTTTCAAACATCTCTCAACTTTTTCCGCTGGTATTATCTCCTTTGGCGGGGGCCTTTTCGGTCCTAATTGTCTTTTCACATCTGCTTGCGCCGATGAGTCGAGTTCCTCTTGATTCAAGTCGTAACTTCTCTTTGGAAGAGGCTTTAGCAACTCACGTTCCTCTCGAGTTTCCTTATTTTCACGTCTCCTCTGTGTATATGTCGACGGGTAGTTCAGTTTCCGCTTAGCAGTGCGCACAATCGACGGACGGGATGTCTCGGGCGATGGACTCTCGCTGGGCTTCCAACCGGCGTCGGGGGATGGATCTTGAGGTGGGGGGATGGATCTTGAGGTGGGGGGATGGCTCTTGAGGTGGGGGACTGCTGCACGGAGGAGTCGGTGGCCTTGGCGCCAAGTTTGGAAACACGATGTGTTTCTTCTTCCAGAGAACGATGGCCTTCTTGGCTTCTCCCAGTGTCTTCTCGTCGTCACCTCGAGGAATGTCAAGATTCAGATTAGCATATAACGGCACAACTTCATCCACCCCGACACTAGCATAGCCAGCTAGAATCCCGCCGAGATGGTAGCTTGCTCCAGATTCATTTGGTAAAGCATAGTCGACCGCCACCTTGAAGGACATGTTCTTCATTGCCATATGTAGCTCACAGTCTGTCTTCTCCGTGATATCACCCACGGGGTAGTGAGCCGCGGCGGTTCGAGTTTAGAATGTTCTAGCTGCGTGGAACCCACGCTGCTTTTTCGCTGATCAGATGGGGCGACTTCGACTTCAGGACCTTCTAGCTGCTGCTGAGATGCCCTTAGCTGACTAATTGAGTCTAGTTGGTCCTGCTGCTGCTGCACCTTGCGTTCCAATGCTGATAACCGGTCTGAATCCTGCTTCTTCTTTCTCTGACGGCTTCTATAAGTAGCAGCGTCTTCCGGAAAACCTTGCTTCCACGAAACTCCGGGTCCATAGCCTCGTACTCGTCCAATTTTTTCATGATTCCCGAGTGCGAGTGACAGCTCGTCTTTCTCTCTGTCGACCACGTACACTCCTCTTCGAACTTTATCTATTGCGTCCACAAGTTCTTTGGTTATATACTCAATTTTTTCCTTCCATCTTCCCTGAGCAACAATCAGCCCTGTCACTGGGTCCAACCCTGCCCCATGCGCGAACAACCAAAACTTTGACCTCTCGGGCCAGTCCACTGTCTGTGGAATGATCCCTTGATCAAGCAGTTTTGCTTCAAAAGCTTCCCACTTAGGCACGGCTGTCTTGTAGCCATTTGGCCCTAAAGTATGGTGATATTCCTTCTTCTCAGCATTTGCCTTATTTGTTTTCGATCGGGCCACAGCGGCCTCCGATTTTCTTTGTTTCACAAATGTGGGCCACTGCTGTTGTATTTTCACTAGTGGTCCAGTGAATTATGGATCTTGTTCCTCCGCATCTACATAAGCTTTCCATAAATTTTTCTTCCAGGTCCGAAATTGTTCGGCCATCTTCATAAGAGTCCACTGCTTGACTTTCTTCTTCAACGGCTCGGGTAGACCTAGCGGTAGGTTGACCTTTGTCAAGAGCGTGTACCAAAGCAAATATTTTCTTCTGTCGTCGACATAAGTAGTTGCCTTGTTGTCGTCCTTCGGCTTATGCCATTCTTGAAGGATGATCGGGACCAAGTCCCTAACAAGAACTTTGCATTGATTTATAAGTTTACGGTGGCACTCTAAGGGTTCCAGCGGTTCGCCACCATCACCAACTATGTCGATCGATATCCTTACACCTTCCTTCAACGGCTTCGTCGGGCCTTGTTTTGACCCTGTTTTTTACCCTTTCGACCCTTTAGCAGCGGATGATTTGCTCAATCCGGAGGGCTAAAAGAAAAATGATTCGTTAATAACTGCAATACAACTCAAATAATGCATCTAGTGATCGATCAACATAGGCTAAATATACCTTTTCGGAGTTTGTTAAGGGCACTTCCTCCTCTCTGCAAATTTCTTCTTGCTCAGCTCCCTCACCGGAGTCGTTCATAAATTGTGAGCTGTAATCTTCTCCAATTACCACATCTTCTTCAGGCGCGTTTGCACGTCCTGCTATAATCTGAAACATTCGCAGTTCACGCTCCTCGTCTCTGGCGGCGACGTCCGGACAATTTAGATCCATTGGCTCTTCACGCTCCTCGTCTCTGTCGGGGGCGTCCGGATAATTTGAATCCATAGCTCAATGTCCCTGTAATCAATTTTGTAACAAGAATATGAATCTTAAAATTTGCATCTTAGCAAAATGTGAATGCACATTTATAGCAACTACTTAGCAAATTTAAATTTTATGCCAACTACTAGCAAATTCTACCACTAACAAATTTACCTAACACAGAAAATTTACCTAACACTGAGATGACGTGGGACACACGTTCGTTGGGAGACCCCAAGAGGAAGGTATGAAGCAGTGCAGCAGCAAGTTTCCCTCAGTGAGATACCAAGGTTATCAGATCCAGTAGGAGCAAGAAGCACTTCTGAAGGTTGTCAACGGTGCCAGAAAAGTACTTGCGTGTGGAAGGGAGTTCGGCTGTTGACGTGGAACCTGCACACAATACAATCAAACTACTTTGCCCCAATGAAACAGGAAGGGTGTCAATCTTCCTGGCTTGCTGAAAACAAAGGATTAAACGTATGGTGTGGAAAATAGTGTTTAATTGCAGAGAATGAAAAGGAACAATGATTGCAGTTGGTTGTATTATCAGTGTAAAAGAATGGACCGGGGTCCACAGTTCACTAGTGGTGTCTCTCCATAAAAGATAACTAACATGCTGGGTGAACAAATTACAGCTGGGCAATTGACAAAATATTGAGCGCATGACAATGCATATATATGACATGATGATTACTATGATATTCATGTGGGCATTACGACAAAATACATAGACCGTTATCCAACAGCGTCTATGACTAATAATCCACCTCCAGGTTGTCATACCGAGTTCCCCGTTGGTATTAAGTTGCAAGCAACGGATAATCGCATTAAGTAATGTGCGTAATGTAAACAAATGCATTAGACCTAACGGCGCACCCTTAAGCTAAGCATCGGTTATTTTATCCCTAGTGGCAACAGCACATCCACAATCTTAGAAGTTGCTGTCACTCTCCCAGATTACCGGAGGCATGAACCCACTATCTAGCATAAATACTAACACTTGGAGTTACAAGCATCTACTTGGCCAAAGCATCTACTAGTAACGGAAAGCATGCAAGATCATAAATAACATATAAGATAGATTGATAATCAACTTGACATAGTATTCAATATTCATCGGATCCCAGCAAACACAACATGTAGCATTACAATAAGATGATCTTGATCATGATAGGCAGCTCACAAGATCTAAACATGATAGCATAAAGTGGAGAGACAACCATCTAGCTACTGCTATGGACCCGTAGTCCAAAGATGAACTACTCACGCATCACTCCGGAGGCAGGCATGGTGATGTAGAGCCCTCCGGTGATGATTCCCCTCTCCGGCAGGGTGCCGGGAAGAGCTTCAGAACCCTCCCGAGCTAGGGTTGACGAGGCGGCGGCTACGGAACTTTTCGTGGATGGAGGCTCGGGTGTCTAGGGTTTTCCCGTGAAGATGAATAAATAGGCGAAAGGGCGGCGGCTGGAGCGACCGAGGGGCCCACACCCACCACGGGCGGTTGGAGGGGGGCCGCGCCGCCCTAGGGTGTGGCCCTCCTCGGTCGCCTCCGTCTCTCCTTCGGACTTCGTGTACGTGTTGGAAAAATAGGAGGTCCTGTCCAGTTTCGTCCAATTCCGAGAATATTTCCAGAACAGCTTTTCTGAATACAAAAACAGCAGAAAACAGGAACTGGCACTGTGGCATCTTGTTAATAGGTTAGTCCCAGAAAATGCATAAAAATGCTATGAAGTGTATAAAACATGTAACAATTGGTATAATATCAACATGGAACATCAGAAATTATAGATACGTTTGAGACGTATCAAGCATCCCCAAGCTTAGTTCTACTCGTCCTCGAGTAGGTAAAACGATAAAAACAAAATAATTTCTGAGGTGACATGCTACATCATAATCTTGATCAAATAGTATTGTAAAGCACATGTTATGAATGAAGTGATCCAGGTCAATGGTCTATAGTTTGCTAGCAAGTAGATAATGAGCAAACAACTGAATCATATAAGCAAAAACTTTTCATGAATAGTACTTTCGAGACAAGCATCAAAGAGTTTTGCATAAGAGTTAACTCATAAAGCAATAGATTCTAAGTAAAAGGTATTTAACCAACACAAAGGAAGATTTAAGCTTCAGCAATTGCTTTCAACTTTCAACATATATATCTCATGGATATTTGTCAACACAAAGCAATATAATAAGTGCAATATACAAGCATATAAAAATTGTTGCACCAAAGTTGACACTAGTGTTTGCTTCTGAGATAGAAAGAAGTAGGAAAACTGACTCAACATAAAAGTAAAAGAAAGGCCCTTCGCAGAGGGAAGCAGGGATTAAATCATGTGCTAGAGCTTTTTAAGTTTTTGAAATCATATAGAGAGTAAAAATAAGTTTTGGGAGGTGTTTGTTAATTGTCAACGAATCAGAAAATGGAAAGTACAATATGACCCCTGCCAACCAGACTTTTAAGAGCGGCTCCCATGAAGGACGTTATTTCTACCAGCAAGGCAGATCATCCCTCTTCTCTTTTGTTTACACATGCAGATATTTCACTGTTTGTCATTGCTTGACTGATAAATCAGGGCAAAAATGTGAAGAGAATTAAGCGGTTAAAGTTGTAATTAATTGGGACTGGGCACCCCATTTGCCAGCTCTTTTTGCAAAATTAATGGATAAGCGGATGTATATGCCGCTAGTCCGGTGGTAAAGTCTGTTTGACAGTTGACATAAAGACATCCACCCCGTCCTCATGAGCTTGGTAAACATTGACACAAAAGGAGTAATAATTTTTGAATAGTTTAAAGGTAGCACATGAAAAATTTACTTGGAGTGGCAAGGAAATACCACATATAGGTAGTTATGGTGGACACAATGGCATGGATTTTGGCTCAAGGTTTTGGATGCACGAGAAGCATTCCCTCTCAGTACAGAGTTTAGGCTAGCAAGGTTATTTGAAGCAAACACAGGATATCAACCGACACAGCAAGACTTATATGAAAACATATTGCAAGCATTATAAGACTCTACACTGTCTTCCTTGTTAACCAAACCCTTTTACTAGAAAATATCTAGACCTTAGAGATACCAATCATGCAAACCAAATTTCAACGAGCTTTACGGTAGTTCTTCATTAATAGGTTTTAACTACATGATACAAAAGCTTAAACATGAACTACTTGATAACTCAAAACAATTGACAAGTATCAAATTATCCAATACAGTGATCTACAAGAATATGTAAGCTTTTTCCATTATACCATCTACCACATGCACATTTTCTGTTCCAACCAAACACCAATCAACTTATTTCAACATAAACTCTCCAAACAATTATAAGTGAAGCAAGAGAGTACTTTCTTTAAAAGAACTAACAGCTCTGAATAAGAGATGCATGCAAAACAGGAGCTAAAAGCATAGCAATAGCTAGATAAGAATACTCAACAAGTATAAGTGAAGAATAGGAGTATTCATATGAAAAAGCGGAGCGTGTCTCTCTCCCAATCAAGAATGCTAGGGTCCAATCAAGTTGACCATAAGAAAAAAAAATACTGAAAATAAAAGCACACAGACGCTCCAAGTAAAGCACATATGATGTGAAAGAATTAAAATATAGTTTCACTAGAGATGACCTGATAAGTTGCTGATGAAGAAGGGGATGCCTTGGGCATCCCCAAGCTTAGACGCTTGAGTCTTCTTGAAATATGCTGGGGTGATCCATGGGAGCATCCCCAAGCTTAAGCTCTTCACTCTTCTTGATCACATTATATCATCCTTCTCTCTTGACCCTTGAAAACTTCCGCCACACCAAACTCAGAGTAATTCTCATTAGAGGGTTAGTGCACAATCAAAAACTCACATGTTCTATAAGGACACAAACATGACCGTTACTTTTAACATTAACTACTGCCACTGATGTTATGTGAAGCTCTTCACCCTAAAAAAAATTCCACTCAACACTAGTAAAAGAGAGAATGCGAAAAATAAAAGACAGAATCTGTCTAAACAGAACAGTCTGTAAAGACGAATTTTTTCGAGGCACTTACGTTGCTCAGATCGAAAAACTCAAAACTAACGAAAGATGCGTACATATCTGAGGATCACGCACAAAAATTTGCAGATTTAAATAATTTTTCTGTGATTTTACAGAAGTAAAACGGTGAACAGCAGAAATCTGTTCCTGCGCAGAAATCCAAATCTAGCATCATCTTCCTATTAGAGGCTCCACTTGGCACAACAATGCGATAAAATAAAGATACAAAAATTGTTACAGAAGTAAACAACTCCTTGACAAAAACTGAAAACAAAAGATAATGGGTTGCCTCCCAAAAGCGCTTTCTTTAATGCCTTTTAGCTAGGCTTGAAGATTTTAATGATGCTCTCATAAGAATAAGAGTTGAAAAACAAAGAGAGCATCAAGAGGCAAATATCAAACACATTTAAGTCTAACCCACTTCCTATGCAAAGGAATCTTGTAACAAAATAAATTATTGAAGCATAAAGCAACTAGCATAGAAAGATGAAACAAATAAACTTCAAAACTTTCAACATAAAGAGAGGTATTTTAGCGACTTGAAAACTTTTACAACCATATTTTCCTCTCTCATAATAACTTTCAGTAGCATCATGAACAAACTCAACAATATAACTATCACATAAAGCATGCTTTTCATGATCTACAAACACATAATTTTTATTAAGCTCAAAAACAGTGGGGTCATTAAACCCACTTTTGACAATAGTAGTATAACAAATATCATTAGGCAATATAGGACCATCATCAAGAGCATTATCATATAAACATTAGGGAGCACATTTTTACTTTCTGCAATTTCCTTTTCTTGAGTCAAGGAGGTTGTTACTTCAAATTTATCAAAAGGAGATATTTCAATAGAATCATGACATTCAACAATATAGCATTTTCCTCCTTAGGTAGGCATGGAGGGTAATCATATAATGTAAGAGTTAAAGAGTTACTATCATTAGAAGGTAGATCCTCCTTTTGATCATCACTCTCTTCCTCTTTTTCATCAATGAGCTTTCAGTTTCAGCAGTTTCTTCTCCCACAGGTTCCTGAAAGGTAGCAAGTTGTTCTGGAGAATAAGTTTTCTCAAGAAATTCAGTGATATAAGGATTATCATTGTAATATTCAAGGCAATAACCAAGTATAGCAAAATTAGATTTATAAGGAGAATCATCATCGTGAATATAACCAGCAATTTCATAGGCACCTTAAAAACAAAAAATTCTTCAGTTTGTTCAAGATTACCAAAGTCATAGTTTCCTTTAGCATAAGCAGCCAAGGTTTCATTATCATTATAATCACATTGGAAAGGGAGGTGTTTATGCCTTCTACAACATAATGATTCATTAAAGCAGTAGGATTCATCATAAGTAGAGCACAAGTTCTTAGCAAAATAATTCAATGTACTTATTTGTTTCCATAAATGTACCCTTTTTTAGAAAAGCGGTATTCCTTATAATAATTTTGTTGATCTCAGTGAACCCACTTAGCCAACACGATTTTGTTTCAAAGAGAGAAACCATTGATATCAAGTAAACAACTAGACATAATAACAAACCGAAATAAACTAGATGCAGAAAACTATTTTTTTTGTGTTTTTGATAATTAAAAGCAAACAATAAAATAAAATAAACTAAGCAAGACAAATACAAAGTAAAGAGATTGGAAGCGTGAGACTCCCCTTGCAGAAATCTCTTACTCCCCGGCAACGGCGCCAGAAAAATGCTTGATGACGTGGGACACACGTTCGTTGGGAGACCCCAAGAGGAAGGTATGAAGCAGTGCAGCAGCAAGTTTCCCTCAGTAAGATACCAAGGTTATCAGATCCAGTAGGAGCAAGAAGCACTTCTGAAGGTTGTCAACGGTGCCAGAAAAGTACTTGCGTGTGGAAGGGAGTTCGGCTGTTGACGTGGAACCTGCACACAACACAATCAAACTACTTTGCCCCAACGAAACAGGAAGGGTGTCAATCTTCCTGGCTTGCTGAAAACAAAGGATTAAACGTATGGTGTGGAAAATAGTGTTTAATTGCAGAGAATGAAAAGGAACAATGATTGCAGTTGGTTGTATTATCAGTGTAAAAGAATGGACCGGGGTCCACAGTTCACTAGTGGTGTCTCTCCATAAAAGATAACTAACATGCTGGGTGAACAAATTACAGCTGGGCAATTGACAAAATATTGAGCGCATGACAATGCATATATATGACATGATGATTACTATGATATTCATGTGGGCATTACGACAAAATACATAGACCGTTATCCAACAGCGTCTATGACTAATAATCCACCTCCAGGTTGTCATACCGAGTTCCCCGTTGGTATTAAGTTGCAAGCAACGGATAATCGCATTAAGTAATGTGCGTAATGTAAACAAATGCATTAGACCTAACGGCGCACCCTTAAGCTAAGCATCGGTTATTTTATCCCTAGTGGCAACAGCACATCCACAATCTTAGAAGTTGTTGTCACTCTCCCAGATTACCGGAGGCATGAACCCACTATCTAGCATAAATACTAACTTTGGAGTTACAAGCATCTACTTGGCCAAAGCATCTACTAGTAACGGAAAGCATGCAAGATCATAAATAACATATAAGATAGATTGATAATCAACTTGACATAGTATTCAATATTCATCGGATCCCAGCAAACACAACATGTAGCATTACAATAAGATGATCTTGATCATGATAGGCAGCTCACAAGATCTAAACATGATAGCATAAAGTGGAGAGACAACCATCTAGCTACTGCTATGGACCCGTAGTCCAAAGATGAACTACTCACGCATCACTCAGGCAGGCATGGTGATGTAGAGCCCTCCGGTGATGATTCCCCTCTCCGACAGGGTGCCGGGAAGAGCTTCAGAACCCTCCCGAGTAGGCTTGACGACGGCGGCGGCTACGGAACTTTTCGTGGATGGAGGCTCGGGTGTCTAGGGTTTTCCCGTGAAGATGAATAAATAGGTGAAAGGGCGGCGGCTGGAGCGACCCGAGGGGCCCACTGTGGTTGGAGGGGGGCCGCGCCGCCCTAGGGTGTGGCTCCCTCCTCGGTCGCATCCGTCTCTCCTTCGGACTTCGTGTACGTGTTGGAAAAATAGGAGGTCCTGTCCAGGTTTCGTCCAATTCCGAGAATATTTCCAGAACAGCTTTTCTGAAATACAAAACAGCAGAAAATAGGAACTGGCACTATGGCATCTTGTTAATAGGTTAGTCCCAGAAAATGCATAAAAATGTTATGAAGTGTATGTAAAACATGTAACAATTGGTATAATATCAACATGGAATATCAGAAATTATATATACGTTTGAGACGTATCAAACACTAACACATGCATTTTCCTAACACTAACAACAATTACAAACCTAGCTCTAAATTTGGTAAGCTTATCTAAAACATAATTTAAATAACCAAAAATTGGAGCCAACAAAAACTTTTCTCAAAATGGGTTGTTTTGCTTGATGTGATGTTTGTTTCCTGAAAATTGTTGTTTGAGGGTGTTGCCACCTAAAGGATGTGTTGTTTGAGAAAAGCATCGGTCATTATGTTTCCTAAACATAATTGTTGTTTGAGGGTGGTTTGTAACACCAACCACGACTAAAGGCCTGTCTGGGCCGCGAAAAATTGCGCGCGAAGAGGAGCGGCCCTTTAGTCCCGGTTGGTGTTACCAACCGGTACAACTGGTCTTTTTTTTGTAGTTTCTTTTTCTGTTTCTTTTGTATACTTTGATTTACATGCTTTTTGAATTTTTTTTAAGTTTCTTTTTCTGTTTCTTTTGTATACTTTGATTTACATACTTTTTTATTTTTTTTGCTCTAGTTTCTTATATATATTTAATTTAAATGTTTCAATATTTTTAAAATCATATCTTTTTCTTATTTCTTTTATATCCATTGATTTAATTGTCTAAAAATTTGTAATAATTATCTCTTTATTTTAAAAACATTTTTAATTTTTTTCTAGTTTCTTTTTCTGTTTCTTTTGTATACTTTGATTTACATGCTTTTTGAATTTTTCTTTCAAGTTTCTTTTTATGTTTCTTTTGTATACTTTGATTTACATGCTTTTTGAATTGTTTTTTTTGCTCTAGTTTCTTTTTTTATAGATATTTAATTCAAATGTTTCAATATATTTGAAAATCATATCTTTTCTTATTTCTTTTATATCCATTGATTTAATTATCTAAAAATTTGTAATAATTATCTCTTTATTTTAGAAACATTTTTAATTTTTTTCTTGTTTCTTTTTCTGTTTCTTTTATATACTTTGATTTACATGCTTTTTGAATTTCTTTTTCAAGTTTCTTTTTCTATTTCTTTTGTATACTTTGATTTACATGCTTTTTGAATTGTTTTTTTTCTCTAGTTTCTTTTTTATATATATTTAATTTAAATGTTTCAATATTTCTGAAAATCATATCTTTTTCTTATTTCTTTTGTATCCATTGATTTAATTGTCTAAAAATTTGTAATAATTATCTCTTTATTTTAAAAACATTTTTAATTTTTTTTCTAGTTTCTTTTTCTGTTTCTTTTGTATACTTTGATTTACATGCTTTTTGAATTTTTTTTCAAGTTTCTTTTTCTGTTTCTTTTGTATACTTTGATTTACATGCTTTTTGAATTGTTACACAACAGTTTTCATAACATCGTTTCAGTTTTCTACCCCTTTTGATTCTAGGGTAGAAAGTTTGGATTTTCTCCAGTGGGTCTAGGATTTCGCGGGAGAGGGGCATTTCTGAAAGGATCGTATGACACCTAGAGGGGGGTGAATAGGTGCTACTTCAATTTTAGTACTTTTTCAAATTAGGCTTGACACAAAAGGTAAATTCTCTAGATATGCAACTAAGGTAAATTTACCTATATGACAAGCTAGCAACTAAACAACATACACGAAGTAAAGACTATAAACAAGGATAGAAGTAACCGAAGTGAAAGCACGCGGAGACACGGATGTAATCCCGAGTTCCTCCTTTTTAGGGGAGTACATCTCGTTGGAGAGGTGTGAGCTACCACGAAGGTCAAAACTCAACTGCCACAAAGGCGTCACCTTATTCTCCGATGAACCGCACCACAAAGGTTTGGTTCACCTTTCACTATCGGAATCTTTTAAGGCGGAATCCGGAGCCCTTACAACAACGATCCGGGGCACAACCCACAAGAGGATTGGGGGCTCCCGAACAGCTACAAATCTGTCACAAAGACAACAAGTGAGATCAACAAGAAGCTAGGTTTTCCCAATGGAAATCCTAGCCAAGGGCCGTCAAGTAAATGAGGGGGAAATGAAGAACGGCTTGGTGAAGATGTAGATCCGGGCCTTCTCCTTCAATCCTCCAAGTATCAATGAGTTTGGGTGGAGGGATTGGGAGATCTAGTGACTCTTGAGCTTGCAATAATGGAGTCTTCAAGTTTGGTCAAGCTGCCAAGCTAGAGGTAGGTGGAGGGAATTAAATAGCCCTCACAAAAATCTGGCCGTTGAGACCTTTTCCCGAGCCAGCGGTTGTACCGCTGCGCCAAGCGGTACTACCGCTGGCGCCTTCTGCGCCATGGTCAAACCAGTGCGCTGACTGCGCCTTGAAACCTCATGAGCGGTACTACCGCCCGAAGTGCCGGTAGTACCGCACATGGACTTCTGAAACTCCGTCCAGCGGTACTGCGAGCGGTACTGCCGCTGAGCTGGTCAACCACCAGCGCTGACCATCCTGAGCCAGCGGTACTACCGCCCGTAGTACCGCTGGTAGTGCCGCACAGGGCGCCAGAACCTCCTTTGGGCGGTACCGCGAGCGGTACTGCCGCCTGACTTTTGGCAAGTAGTACCCAGCGGTACTACCGCCCGAAGGGGGGTACTACCGCCCGAAGACAGAAACAACTCCTTCTCTTCCTTTTTTCGATGCGAGATTAACGGAGATGTTTGCATAAACCTGATCACACTTAGACAAGGAGTTAGGGGCACATGTTGTATTGTCAACATCACCAAAAGATGAGTAAGAGCAAATTATGCTCTTTCAATCTCCCCCTTTTTGGTGGATGATGACAATACAACGATTTGCCACAAACAATTTGTAAAATTTAGACGGAGCTCCCCCTATATGTGTGCATATTCAAGGATAGCTTTTGAATGCTCAAATGCACAACAAATAGGATCAACACTCCCCCTAGATTTTACAAACCGTGCAAGATAAAATATAGAGCATACTACAACATAAGCATGGGAATAAAAGTTTAGAGTTCAACATGTCTTACACCATGCATAACAAACGAGGTTCACAACATAAAAACAACAAACCAAGTTCACAAGCTCATAAAAACAACCAAGAAACGCAAAGCTTGTAACTTCCCATGCAAAACCCTTCGAAACCTAATAGATGTTTCTCCCCCTTTGGCATCAAGACACCAAAAAGGAGAGAAACCGATGCTAACGTCCCGGTTCACTCGGAGCTTGAGGGGCGAGGGCGACGACGAGAGGACACTTCTTCTTCAACATCTTCATAGTCCGACCAAGTGAAGATTTCACCTTGGGAGTTCTTCGCTTGCCACTCTTCATAAGTTGGAATGTTCTTCTCCGAGCCGGAAGCAACTTGTTCACCTAGTTCACGGCGACGTTGAATGTCGAGTTGACGAGCAAGCTTCTCTTTCTCTTCACGTTCCCACGAGCGCTTCTCAAGAGCCTTGGTCATACCAAACACTTTCTTCATTTGACGAGCCATCCAAGTGAAACCACTCTCCTTGGCAGCCCAGAGGGGCCTTCATCACCTACAACTCCCTTGTCCTTGCCTCTAGCAGTTTTGGTACCCTTGTCTTCTCGTATGTCTTTGACACGGAGTTGCTTGGGCTTGTGGATGATCCAAGTGTTGGGGTCACTAAGTCCCACAGCGGGAAGCTCGTTGCCCCACTTCCAAAGGATAATCTTCATGATGAGAGGGCCGAAGCAAGCATTCTTCTTGAATATGGTGACGTTCCATATCTCATTCCAAAGGTAATCCATAACATCCAATTTCTTCCCTTTGGATCTCCATTGATGAGTCATGACCATCAAGGTAACTAGGTAGCTGTGAATTTGATCCAAATTTCCAACCTGGGTTGATGGTTTCCCGGTAAATGCGATGCATGATCTCATATGGAGGGTAAAGACCCTCCGAGTTGCCAACGGTGTACTCTTCCAAGAGTAGAGGGGAGCAAGGTCATCCTTGGGCTTGGGCCTTGGATTAACATGAACCCGAAAGTACTTGTCGTCGAGGGCATCGGTCCAATGAGGACCAAAATCTTCATACCCAAGCATAGAGCCAATATCACTCCAAAGTGCGGTGAGCTTCCTGTCTTTAGTCATCCAAGTGATGTACCGTGGCTCCTCGGTGCCAAAATAGACTGTGGCAAGGAATTGGCAAACTAGAGCTTCATCATAATTCTGTTGGAGGGTGATGAAAGGAACAATCCCAAACTCATGGCACATAGACAAGGCTTCTCCAAAGTATTCTGGCTTTCTCTCCATGTGAGGGATATCAATGTACCTCAGCTCTAGCACATTGTCATTGGGCTTGCGATGAAGTATCTCATTGTAGCACTCCTCTTGAAAGCGGGTATAGAAGAAAGGATTGTTGCCCCGAAACTGAGGTGTCAAATTCTCTCGATCAACTGCATATGGATCTCTTTTCCTCAAGGAAGTGTAATCTTTGTCAGACATTTCACTAGCTGTCAAGTTCTTGCTCTTTTGCCTGCAACTTTCTTCTTCGAGCAGCCTTCTTGCTCTTGGTGACCGGGGGACCATACACCTCTTCCATTGTGGGATCATACTCCTCGTCCAACTCATCAACCCTAGGTTTCTTTCCCCGAGACTTAGAACCACTCGAACCACCTGTGAATAGCATGGGGTAGGAAAGCATGGAGATGAGTAACACACAAATATTTCACGAATAGGAAACCAAGAACACGAGTGAACACAACTTGGAGGAATCAAATGCTAGGTGGAGTACAACATCTAGGAAGGTTGGATTTGACACAAGATGGTGATACATTCAAAGATGAACATGAAAAACATCCATAATCATATCCAACAAATCTAGATGGAGAACTACAAAACTAGCCAAAGATTCTTCACAAGATTCATACACATGGTTCTAGGCATCCTAGATTGCATCTCTACCGCACCAATTTGTCAAGAACACCAAGGGGAAGCAATCTAGTCATCTCCATCCATCAACTAGATGAGAGAGAGGGAGAGAGCTTACCGTGCTCATGGCAAAGGATCGAGGGAGGGAGAGATGCCCGAGAGGTCCCGGGGCCGGGGGTGCAGAACCACGGCCGGGGAAGCTCGGTCCCGGCGAGGATGGCCGGCGGCGGCGGTTTCACGGGAGGGAGAGAGGGGCGGATGGGGAAAGTGAAAGGATTGACTTTCACCCATCCGCCCGAGCCCTTATCCTGAGAAAAACCGCACGAGCGGTACTACCGCTCGATCCAGCGGTAGTACCCCCCGATTCCTGCGCGGCCCGGGCAGCGGTCCCACGCGCTGGCAAGGGGCTGAGGCACCCGAGCCAGCGTAGTACCGCTCCAGGGGCCGGTAGTACCGGTGCCAGGGGGCAAATACTTGTTATGACTCCAAACGAAGCCGTAAAAAGAATTTGTCACCGGTTCCGACCGTCAACTTCACCGAGAGCATGAAATAAAAGGTATTTGAGAAGGAGTGTGGCTTAGGAAAGGTTGTGGCTTAGGATAGAACTCGAAACTGGAGAGAGAGAGTTTGCCCAAAAATGCAAGAATCGACACAAAGGCCAAATTTGAGCACTCTCCCAAAGCGAAAGGTCTAAAACACCCAAATAAGTTCCAAATAAGATCAACTCCTCATATGGAGGAGGGCGGTGGCCTAGGCCACCATGTAAGAGTGTATGTGGCGTGACACCGCGAAGATGTATCTTGGGTTCACAACCACTACTCATCATTTAAGCTCACAATTCATAGCACGAATATAGAGAGGCAAATGAATTCTTAATGTCGGCATAATGGGGGGAGGGATGGTCCAATGTATTAGGGCCGCACTCCCCCTATATCCATGCCTACACCTAAACCAAATAAATAGTCAAAATATAGGTGTGTATGCAAGATGGTCAAGTCAAGCTCCTCGAATCCACGATATTTAGCTCATGCCTAAAAAAGTGAATCTTGCTTCATCAAGAGGCTTCGTGAAAATATCCGCAAGTTGGTCTTTGGTTGGAATATAGCCAAGCTCAATATCACCACGGCAATATGATCCCGAATAAAATGATGACGAATCTCAATATGCTTCGTTCTTGAGTGTTGCACCGGATTGTGGCCAATCTTGATAGCACTTTCATTGTCACACAAAAGAGGCACTTTGTCACAATTGACACCGTATTCCTTTAAAGTTTGCCTCATCCATAACAATTGAGTGCATGCACTAGCGGCCGCCACATACTCGGCTTCGGCGGAGGATAGAGATATACAATTTTGCTTCTTAGAAGACCAACTCACCAAGGACCTACCAAGAAATTGGCATGCCCCGGAAGTTGATTTCCTATCATCCTTGCAACCGGCCCAATCCGAGTCCGTGTACCCGGCAAGAGAGAAATTAGTGCCCTTTGGGTACCACAAACCAAACCTTGGGGTATAAACCAAATATCGAAGGATTCTATTGACCGCCACCATGTGGCTTTCTTTAGGAGCGGCTTGATACCTTGCACACACCCCTACACTCAACACAATATCGGGTCTAGATGCACAAATATAAAGCAAAGAACCAATCATAGAGCGATAAAGTTTTTGATCAACATCGATACCGTCGTGGTTAAGTTCAAGATGCATTTGGTATCCATGGGAAACCGCTTCTCCTTAGCATTGTGCATATTGAACCTCTTGAGCATGTCTTGGGTATATTTGGTTTGAGAGATGAAAGTCCCTTCATTCAATTGCTTGATCTCAAAACCGAGAAAGAACTTCAATTCGCCCATCATAGACATCTCGAACCTATCGGTCATAAGCTTTGAAAATTCATCATTGAAAGCTTTGTTAGATGAGCCAAATATAATATCATCAACATAAAGTTGGCATATGAAAAGCTCCCCTTTAACCCTCTTGGTAAAGAGGGTAGGATCGATTTGCCCCAATTCAAATCCACGGTATAGCAATAGCTCTCTTAGGTGCTCATACCAAGCACGAGGTGCTTGTTTGAGACCATAGAGCGCCTTATCAAGCTTGTAGACATGGTTAGGGAATTTAGGGTCCTCGAAACCGGTGGTTGCTTAACATATACAACTCCTTTAAAGGACCATTAAGAAAGGCACTTTTCACATCCATTTGTTGCAATTTAAAGTTTGATGTGATGCATATGCAAGGAGGATACGGATAGACTCAAGGCAAGCCACGAGTGCATAAGTCTCTCCAAAATCAATGCCTTCAACTTGAGAGTATCCTTGTGCAACCAATCTTGCCTTGTTCCTCACGACCATTCCATGCTCATCTTGCTTGTTCTTGAATATCCACTTTGTGCCTATAACATTGCGGCAATCTTTTGGCTTCTCAACTAGATTCCACACTTTGTTGTGCTTGAAGTTATTGAGTTCATCATCATAGCTTCTAACCAATCCGGATCTTCAAGAGCTTCAAACACATTCTTTGGTTCCACCATGGAAATATGAGCTTGATGTTCACTAAAGTTTACCAATTGCCTTCTTGTGGTAACACCCTTCTTGTGGTCACCAAGGATGTCTTCTAGATGGTGACTCTTTAATTCAAAGTCTCTTACAACTCTTGCTTTACGACGGGCTTCGATATCTCTATTGCATCTTCGAGGTATCTCTTGATCATCTTGATCATTTGAGTCCCTGTCTTGACCGGAATGTTGACCTTGATCATCTTGATGCACATCTTCAACAAAGGAAGGAGAGGGTTGATATTGGTCATGACCTTGGCTAGCATCAACAATAGGAGAACTTGATTCTTGCATCGAACCTCACATCACAAGATTCTATGACTCCCAACGGTTTTGTCATACACTCTATAGGTATGAGATTCGGCACCGTACCCAACAAAAACACCCTCTAAAGCTTTAGATTCAAATTTAGACAAACGAACACCTTTGATCTTATAGAAACACTTACAACCAAATACTCGGTAGTAGGAGACATTGGGCTTGTTGCCGGTGAGCATCTCATAAGGTGTAAACTTCTTGCCAACGCGAAAGAATAGCCTGTTTGATGAATGACATGCCGTGGAGATAGCCTCGGCCCATAAGAAAAGTGGAGACTTAAACTCCGCCAACATAGACCTTGCCATATCCATGAGAGTCCGGTTCTTTCTTTCGGCTACACCATTTTGTTGAGGGGTATATGTAGCAGAATATTGATGACGAATCCCCTCTTCACTAAGAAACTCATTTAAGGTGTAGTTCTTGAACTCGGAGCCATTATCACCCCTAATGACCAATATAGGGACATTGTGTTGGCGTTGAACTTCATTGGAAAAGTCGATGACGGTTTGTTGGATCTCATCCTTCGTCTTGAAGAAATAAACCCAAGTAAATCTTGAATAGTCATCAACAATCACCAAACAATATTTCTTCACACCAAGACTTGGTTGAGGCACGGCACCAAATAGATCAACATGAAGAAGTTCCAATATCCTCTTTGATGAAATGATGGTCTTGCTTGGATGGGGAGAATCATGCATCTTTCCTTCAACACAAGCCCTACAAAGACGATCTCTAGAAAAAGAAACATTGTCTTTTAGTCCAAGAATGTGGCCACCCTTGTGAAGACTTTGCAAAGTTCTCATGTTGACATGGGACAAGCGGCGATGCCACAACCATCCCACGTCGGCCTTTCCGAAAAGGCATATTGCTTGAGTGTTGGTAGACCCCGAAAAGTCCACCACAAACAACTCATTTTCAACATACCCAACGAACATGACCTTTAGAGTCTTGCTCCTCAAGAGTACCACCATATCAATAGTAAAATGGACATCAAAATTCATCTTATTAAGTGCACGAACGGACATAAGATTGTAACCGAGGGACTCGACAAGCATGACATTTACAAGGGTGATATCCTTTGCAACTACCACCTTGCCGAGGCCCTTTACCTCCGCTTTTGATTTATCACCATAGGAGACTCAAGCCTTCCGGTCATATGACTAGTGCATCCACTATCAACCACCCATTTAGACCCACCGGAAGCATAGTCCTACAAGAAATCATTGCTTGATTTAAGGTACCCATTTCTCAATGGGTCCTCTTTTGTTAGCAACAAGGGTCTTAGGAACCCAAATATAATAAGCAATGTAACCATCATAAGGACCAACATATTTTGCATAGACATCCCCATAATAATCAACATAAAGAATGTAGTTGGGATTGTTATATCCCGCAAAGTCACTACGAGTGGTCTTGCCCCTATTGACATTACCACCCGCAATGGAAGTCTTGGTTTATGCGGGCTTGGCATTGGTGTTGCACTTCTTCTTCTTTGCCTTGGCCACATAACCAAGGCCCTCTTTCCCTTTGTGTGGCTTTTGCTCAAAAATTTGAGCAACAACCTTTTCTTTACCTTTAGGAATAGAGGTCTTGGCACTAGTGGCCTTGGCAAGCTCAACCTTCAACCTAGCATTTTCCTCAATAACATTTGCATGATCACAAGAGAGAGTAGAGGTACTAGTTGTAGTGGATTTAGAAAGTTGAGTTTGAAGTTGCTCATGAGACTTGACAAGGTTGGAGTGATCACTTTCGAAGGCCTTGTGAGCCTTGTCAAGCTTCTCCAAATCCTCAAGAAGTCTAGCATTAGCAGCCACAAATTCGACTTTCTTCTTTTTAATCACTTTATATTTAGAAAAGACATGATCTCTATCCTTAATGATTTTAGCAATTATTTCATCATTTTTATCATCAAGAGACTCAAGTCTTTCCTCAAGAGTGGTTCTATATTCACTCTCTTCTTCAAGAGAAGCATTCAAGGATTCTATGGAAGCATTCAAGGATGCTATGGTGAGAGAATCCTCTCTCTCAATTTTTCCCTTGTCATCAAGGATTTCTTTGGCCGCATCAAGTTGTCTCAAGAGAGACTCAACATATGCCTTAGTTTCACCTTGCAAGTTAGCCACAATAGTATCGGAAGCAACAAGTTCTTTCTTAATCACAAGACTAGTTTTATCATCTATTTCATGCATAGTCTTGGGAGTAGAAGATGATACCTCGGTGACGTGGGCCATGAGGCAACGAGCGGTGTTGATGGAGAGGTTCTCATTGGGGGATTCCAAGAGAGAAGGAGGTGGAGTTGATACAATGGCCAATGCGGCCACCTCACGGGTGGGTTCTTCTTCTTCTTTGGAGTCCTCGGAAGGATACTCTTCTTGAGTCATCAACACAATTCTTGGTGCTTTCTTGAAGAATGGCTTCTTCTTGACAAAAAGTTTCTTTTGTATCATGTTTGATTGGTCCTTGAGGACAAGCCTTCCACCGTTTTGCTCTCTATTCTCATATGGACAATCTTTGATGAAGTGATGTTTGTTATAACAATTGTAGCAAGTCTTTATCCTATTAGCAAACTACTTCTTCCCACTTGGATTGCTTGTTCGATCAAGTTGAGCCTTTGTCTTGGCCGGGTCATTCCAAAAGGTCCTTGTTGCAAGAGCTATGTGACCATGGAGGGCTTGTTCAAGGTCATCGGGAGGAAGGTTGTTTGGGCATGCTTCAACTTCATCATGTTCATCAAGGCACACAACCTTGGCCTTCAAAGCAAGAGAGGGACCTTGTTTCATTCCCATGGCCCTAGCACGGGTGTCTAGAGCATTCTTGGTGGCAACCTTGGAGGCTTGCATCTCTTGCATAACTTCATTGGATGTCAGAACCTCCTTTGGGTGGTACCGCGAGCTGTACTGCCGCCTGACTTTTGGCAAGTAGTACCCAGCGGTACTACCGCCCGAAGGGGCGGTACTACCGCCTGAAGACAGAAACAACTCCTTCTCTTCCTTTTTTCGATGCAAGATTAACGGAGATGTTTGCATAAACCTGATCACACTTAGACAAGGAGTTAGGGGCACATGTTGTATTGTCAACATCACCAAAATATGAGTAAGAGCAAATTATGCTCTTTCAATTTGCTTGAGATCCACTGTAGTCATTCCGTACTGCGAAATTTTTCAGCACACTGATACATCACCAACAGTTTTCAGAACACTGATACATCACCATCTTATTATTACACATCACTAACAGTTTTCAGAACACTGATACATTATTACATAAACGGACTAGGGGTAATGGCACCGGCAATTTTAACAAAATTGCCCGCGCGTATTAGGGGGAACGGCGGGAGGAGCCAGCCCCGTTCGCGGCCGCCCGGTTCTCGCGCGCACGTTTGCGGCGGAGGGTAAGATCCATGGAGGATGAGTCTTTCAACGCCGAATCCAGCTTGGAAGCCTCCTTCGCCTTGAGCCGGTAGGCAGTCTTGGCTCGCTGGACACGGTCGTTGTGGACAGACTGGAAGAAGTCTTCAATGGCCTCCTGCATCTGTGGCCCGATGACCCTATATAGCCCCCTCTCGAATATGTTCAGCACTCAGTGTAGTTCATTTGATATACAAAGCATTCAGATTCCCTGCATACGTCCAACGGTGCATTTGATATGCGGGCACTCACGAGCCACCGTTGGGCTGTATGCAGGGGAAACCGTGTGTTTTGTTCTATCTATAAAATTCCTTCAGTTCATCGACCGAATACAAAAGATTTCTTCTGAGTTTTCAGAACACAGTTACATAAAAGATTTCATACATTATTACACATCACCAACAACATCCCTATCTAGTGTTCACTTTTTCTTCGTGTTTGTCCCTTTCTTCTGATTGCGCCGTAACCATGGACAATCTTCATCATTTAACTTGATGCTTGGGTCAGTGTTCACTTTGAAGGGCGAAATTTCGTGAAACTTACCGTAATCTTCTGACATGTCTGTCTTGTCCTCCACTCTCACGATGTTCCTTTTCCCCGAAAAAACTATGTGGCGCTTTGGCTCATCGTATGATGTATTCGCTTGCTTATCTTTTCTTTATTCCGGTCCGGTAGACATGTCCTTCATATAGAAAACCTGAGCCACGTCATTGGCTAGGACGAATGGTTCGGTGTCGTACCCAAGATTCTTAAAATCCACTGTAGTCATTCCGTACTGCGGGTCTACATGTACCCCGCCTTGCAGGTTGAACCATTTGCACCAGAACAAAGGTACCTTGAAAGAAGGTTCATAGTCAAGTTCCCATATCTGCTCTATGTAACCATTATATGTGTCTTTTTTCCATTGTTGTTTGTTGCATCAAAACGGACACCACTGTTTTGGTTGGTTCTCTTTTTATCTTGGTCGGTCGTGTAAAATGTATTCTCATTTATCTCGTACTCTTGAAAAGTCAATATAGTCGAAGATGGTGCTTTGGCCAACAAGTATAGTTGTTCTTCAACATTGGTGTCATTAATGAGACGTGTTTGCAACCACCCGCAGAAAGTCTTCACGTGTTCTCCTTCAATCAATTCTTCAGGCTTCTCCGGGTATTTGGGGCATAAACTATTCTTGTGTTCCTTGATATACGGAGCCACCAATCTGGAATTATGTAGAACTGTGTAGTGTGCTTCATTGAAAGAATCCGAGTCCTCACATATTACTACTTTCTTTCCTAGTGTGCTTTTTCCACGCAGTCTCCCCTCATGGCGTGATTGAGGAACACCGATCGGCTTAATGTCAGGAATAAAGTCAACACAAAACTAAGGTAATTATTGAACCAACAGCATAATGATACAAAGCCTCTTGATTAATGACATATTTTCTAATCTTTTTAATCTTCAAGCACATTGCATCCATCTTGATCTTGTGATCATCGATGATGTCGGCAAGCTTGAACTCCAATTTCATCTTCTCTTCTAAGTATTGGAGACGAAGATCTTCACTTCTTTTCAATTTTGCTTTCAAATCATTGTTTTCTTTTTCAAAAACTCAACAATAGGGTCGGTTGGAATTTCCGGTTCAACTACCTCCTAGATAAAAATATATATATGTCAAGTTGGAGCGGATGAGAGCCGGTGTTGACAGATGTCAAAATCATGACACTATATAACAAACAATTATACAACTAAGAATATTATACAAGTAATAATTATGCATCTAAATCCTACAACTAAGATTTTTTAAAATAAAAGATAATAACAAGAGGCTTACCGAGGTGGTGCCGGTGACGGGACGGCGCGGGCGATCGACGGCGGTGAGGACGGGGACGGAACGACACTAAAACCCACAAATCATAATTTAGTTTGAGCTCAAATTGCATATAAAACAAATTAAATTCCTAACTTAGTCATTTCATCAAACACCTAGCTAGCACTAGAAAAATAAAATGAGCTAAATGAGCTAAACTAGCAATGAAATAAGCTAAAGTAGCAACGCCAGAAAAAAGGATGAAGATGCTAACCCTTGAATAGATGGGGTGCCTTCAATCTTCACAAATGGTGAAAAAAATTGGGGATTAACTTAAGCTCGGGAGAGAAAATGGAGGAGAAAAATAGTGAAGTTTCGAGCAAATGGAGAGGAGCCGGGTGGAAGAAGGTGATATAGGAGACCTTTAGTCCCGGTTCGTGCTCGTGATGGGCCCCGCCTCTGCGGCCGCATGCCACGGCCCTTTAGTCCTGGTTCGTAAGGTTCCTAACGAACCTAGTGATAGGACTAATGGCCCCATTAGTCGCGGTTCTAATTTTGGCCGGGACAAATGGTTCAAACGGAAGCCACGTCTTCTACTAGTGCACGCAGTTTGTGTATGCACCTAAAACCGTGTTTAGAAGCTTCTGCGCTCATCAGTGGCGCAGTTGGTTGCAGATTAGGCTGCCATGCAATGCGTGTATGTCGTGTAGCAACGGATGGCTCTCGTACGCCGCTGCCATGTCGTTTGCAGTTAACTGAATCTTTCCCGCGCTTATCTCGCACTCGCCCGAAGTAGCACTTCACGGTGAGGACCGAGGAATTATGATCCGTTGCGTTGCTCCGAACCAAAAGAAAAAAACTCTTAAACAATAGATGGTGCATTTACTAGAAAGAAGACGCCTTTCTACGTTGTACTACTCCCAATTATAAAAACCCTAGTGTCTAACAAAATTGGTATAAATTTCAAAAAAAAATGGTATAATTAAATTTCAGTCGCTTTTAGAGACATATAAGTAATATATTTAGTTACAACGCTAATAGTTAACAGGTATGTATAATATATTTTTCCAGTGGAAGGCTACGTTTCTGACTTCGTCAATCTCAAGACCAACCCGCCGGCTTAACCTCTCGGAGGTGTTCATATGGGTAGGTTGTGTGAGAGCATCCATAAGGATGAGTGTATTTGTGTGTACTGTGTACATGTAATGTTTCTCCAAAATTATCTTATTAAATAACAAAATGAATGCCCTATTACTATTTTTATATGAGATTCTTAAAGAAAAAAGGGTCTTGCTCTCGTGTTGTTTCTGGACGGCGCGAGTGTGGCCCCACCCCATCTATGGAGGCCGGCAATCCCCTCTCCTCTCACGGCTGTTGGAAAATGTCTTCGGGCAAATCCCATGTGGCCGACATTGGCAATAGGTCTCCGGTGGTTCCTCGGTGCTCAGCGAGCGGTGGCGACGCACCGCGCAACAAAGCCATGACCTTGTGAGATATGGTGAGAACATTGTATGAGTGCACACCACGGCGGTCGGCTCTTATCGCTTGTCGCTTCTAGGAGGGGTGTTCATGTGGGCATGGTTGTTAGGACCATGCATGTCAGCAATTGTATTCGAGCGAGTATGGTCAACTGATCGGCAAGTAAGAGGTGGCAACACAAGATGTCTTCAATCTGGTGGCTTTCTTTGAGTAGCAGGTCTACGTCTTTCATTGGTTGGACCGCAATGGTGGTGTATATGTGTCGTTTCTTCCTTGTGTGGTATTGATTGGAGATTGTTTGGGCTTTCTTCTCCGGAGTGAAAACCCTTTATTTGACTTTCAATGGTTAAATGGAGCGACAATAAGTTGCTTTCAGATTTTGATAAGCATTCCAGTAGTCCATGTGTTGCTTCCCATAGTGGTTGATGTTATTCCTTGTTAACATATTGTTCATGTATTTTCTTGCTTTATTTTTTAATATGTTGGATTATTGGGCGTGGTATCTCGATTGCTCTTGACATTGAGTCGCCATAGAGACGGCCCGATGTATTAGATATTATCTTGGTATTAATATACCGCCTTTAACAACTTAATAATAAGCTCCCTATGTTCCATGATATAACATGTTATTAAAACCAATACACTCTTATATTGGTTGTAATAACATCTTATATTATGAGACGAGGGAGTATTTATGTGACATCAGTCACTATCCGTCTCCGAAGGGTGGAGACTCTTAGTTTAGAGACTAATTAAGCTAATTTTACCTTTAATGAACAGTGTAACTAGGCTTGCTGGCTGGCCAGAAGCCCTGGCGCTCGCCCGGGCATAGGGACGGTTGGGTCCGCCACTGGAGACGACTGAAACGGGGTGGGAAGAAGAAAGGGAAATCAAATATCGTTAGCTTTGATAGGATCTCTCTTTATTACGAAACACTAACCAGGTGTAAGGTCCAATAGGCATTTTCCTCCTACGGTGACAACTTTGTTCATTTCGAGCCTCCATCTTGTCTTGTGGTCTGTGTCACTTATCTCATTAGCTCACTTCTGGTACCAGCAAATGCCCCCTGCATCGTGCATATAGTGCGCTTGTTTGCCATGAACCTCACACAAATGATTGGATGGGCGCCATGGTTCATGCATTGACGCATGCAAGGTTTGGGAAACCAAGTGGCAAGTGACATTTTCCTTCCGACTGAACGTCGGTCCCAGTCAGTGTCGTCTATCTTACACCGTGCAAAAAAACTGCAACGCATCTGCTGCCTTTCACGGAGCATTTAAGCGCCTTTGCACAAACTTTTCTCCATGCATCATCCTTTTTTCCTTCTAGAAAGTAGAGATGAGAAGAGCACAAACAATGAATCCCAGATGCAATGCGGCATGCTCGGTGACGAGTGGGCATCTCACTCATGTAGTAATAGTGGCAGGTACGTGTTCGAGCTTGCGATCTGGAAAAGATACCTAACATATAGCATGGATCAAGTGCCAGATTGCTATGAGATGATTAGTATGGGTCTTCGCACACGAACACGTCACGTGTACCCTCGGCGTCGAGCGTGATACGCAGGACACGTCGCCGAAGGAGGCTCACCGGAAGCGTGATACGCAAGACAATCCGGCGAGCTCTTTTGAAGACCCGAAACCCCACGCGGCCGGGAGAGATCCCGTCTGGACGCACGGCGGTGATGGGCTGCCCTAGATCGGTTCGCCCGCCCCTAGGACTTCGTAGATCAAAGCTCTCCGAAGCGAAGAGGACCGACGAACGAGAAGCAGAAAACTAGGGTAGGAGATGAAAGTTTGTAGATTGGTTTTGCGATTGTGTGTGTTTTTCAATCGGCCGTCACCCCTCATGTATATAAGAGGCGGCTGGACTTCCCGTGAAAGGAAAATGTTTGGATTCACGTCCAAAACCCTAATCTGGGTCAAATTCGGATGGTCTGACCCGAACCATCCAAAACTGTTCGATCGTCACCTTGCGGGTCGTTTTTGAGGCAGATAACGATCTCGGACCAAAATCTTGTAAAAGACAAACTTGTTTGTAAGACGAAGAACTTTCATTTTATACGATTTTTCATTTAAGTCCATATTAAGGGTTTATTCTTACTCGGACGGAAAAAAGTATATCCCGAGCGAGCAGCCTCCTAGGGCACTTTTCCTTACGCACCCGGCCAGACATTGGCCAATGTATGTCTGATTCAGTGCGTAATATCCCGAGCAAGCAGCCTCCTAGGACACTTTTCCTTACGCACCCGGCCAAACATTGGCCGGTGTATGTCTGATTCAATGCGTAATACCAAGTTTTAACTGTATTTTGGCTTTAAAAGTTGCGTATGACCTCGGATTGAAATGATCCAAAAACCAAAGTTTCTTGTCTCGACGAGGCGCACAACTTTTATTCAAATTTTTTTTTTATTTGAGATCATCTTGGTGACATCTCTTTATAAGCCAAAATTGATCGTCAACAATGGGTAAGCGCAGCATCGCTTATCCGAAGAAAAGTGGCCTAATGTTGCTGCTAATTTGGAGTCTGGGGGATCGATTCTTCTTCCACTAAAGTTATTAGTGGAGATCCGTAGTGATGTTTTTCATGCGTGATGGCTTGCTGTGATTTGGTTTAGCTGCTTAAGCGCATAAGAGCATAACTTATTTTTCGTATAGAAATAACACATCAAGAATTGAGATACCCTCTGTTTTAAATAGCCGCCTATCACCCGGCTAGTCCGGCTATAGATAAGGCCTTTGTAGGCTAAAAGGATAATAGCCGCTAATAGCCCGGTTAAATGAATTTAGCCCCAATTTAGCCCCTTAAACGCTATATTCCCGCTCAGGGATCCCAAAAAATTAGATCAAATTTGTCCTGCTCGGTTCAATTTCGGGTCCCAAATGTCAACCCTACCCTAAGTTATTCTCCTTCTCTCCCCTCTCTCCCGAAAATACAATCAAGAGGGCCGCGGCCATAGCATATGTGAATTATTGATGTATATATACGAATATATGATGTCCAAATATTATGTTTATTCATTATTTAGCAAAACGGCTATAAGGTCATAGCCGCGCTATAGCCCGGCTATAGCCTTTCATAGCTTCTGAAATCATCTGCGCTAAACAAAATAGCCCGCTATTTTAAACAGAGGAGATACCTGACCACGGGCACCTGGTCGCTTTTCGCTTGCCACGCAGTGAAGTAGTAGCTCATCTGTTTTTACACAACCGGCTGTTCATAAAACAAAACAAAAAATATACGAAGAAGAAGGCGATGAGCAGACTCGAGATCTCACGTAACTATGTAGATGGGCCTTTATGTTATTTGTGGGCCAATATCCGCCTTGCTTTTTTTTCTGATTGGGACCCGCTTTTCCGGTTGATAATGACCATATGTACAAGTTAGTTTTCGCCTTCCTTAAAATCATGTTGCTTGTTAATACTCCTTTGTCCATATATACAACTATACAAGACAACCTTCTATTAATAATAGATCACTATTTGCTAGATCTAATCATATCATAAAATATATTATCATTACATATTTATTGGGCTATTTGAGATGTTGAGATTTTTCCTACATTTTTTTCACGAAATACAGGAGATCGACCATGCATTATAAGGAAGGGGAAAACCAAGTTTATGTATAGCAGTACGGGTGGTGGAGTTCAAAGGAAGGAAAAAAGTCGGAAGCGAGAGAAAAAATTACCCATTGGACCAAACACAGCTGGGCGACAATGATGGAAAACCCCAAACAAAAAGTCCTCGTTCTCTTCAAACATCCATATATCTCCTTACCAGGGTTTCCTATGAGTTGTGAGGCGATCAAAGAAAACTCCCAAATCCCTGGAACCCTAGTTCCAAATTCCCGTCCCGATAACGAACTTGAGCTCTATAATGTGGCGTCCGGACGTCGTTGGCGAAGGTAGGACAAGGCGGTGCATAAAGAAAGTAGACGACACTACCAACATGGCTTTGCATCATGCATCCATATGTAGGTTTGGTGATCATCGGATGGTGCCATGTAAGGTGGGTGAGTTCTCTCATGGTCACGAGAAAGTCGACGAGAGCGACGATGTCGGCGAGTCTTAGGCAAATGTGACATGGGTGGTCCATTGGGACAGTAAGGTGATGTCAATTTCTTCATGAGCCTCTTCTTCCTCTCCACTTGTGAATGAAATCAGGAAACTGTTCAGGTTGACTTAGATACTTGCAATTCGAGGTTAAAACTAAGCTGGTTGGGGCAAAGAGTGTAGCCGTAGCAACTTCACAAGGAAGGATGTAGTACAAAATTTGAGGTTGGAGAAGAAAGTCCATAAACTACAAGATTTTGGGCAGAGACCAGGGGTGGATCTAGACAATTTGAGGTTGAAACTAAACATAGGGCAAAGAGTGTAGCTGTAGCAACTTCATCCGGAAGGATGTAGTAAAAAACTGAGGTTGGAGAAGAAAGTCCATAAACTACAAGATTTTGGGCAGAGACCAGGGCGGATCTGTGCCTCAGGCCACTAGGGCCCAGCGCATGATAACGACGATGCTCGAGCACTGTAGCAAAGAGTGTAGCTGTAGAAGAGACCGGGGTGGATCTAGAAAATTTGAGGTTGAAACTAAACATAGGGCAAAAGTGTAGCTGTAGCAACTTCATCGGAAGGATGTAGTAAAAAAACTGAGGTTGGAGAAGAAAGTCCATAAACTGCAAGATTTTGGGCAGAGACAGGGGCGGATCTGGGCCTCAGGCCACCAGAGCCCAGCGCATGACAACGACGATGCTCGAGCACTGTAGTACAATGTTGATATAAAGGTGGCCCATGACGTCACTCAGGACTGGGAAGCTGATAGCGAATGATCACCCCTTAGAGATTAGATGGAGGGAGAAGAAAGAAATGTGAATAGTTTTTGTAGTTGGTACAGTTGCCATGTTTGCATGATTATTAGAAATAAATCATGAAAGGACGAGTATTATTTTGGTTGTAAGTGTATTGCTTTGGTATGAGCCGATAGCAAGTGAATCTTTTCGGTGTAGGGCTTGTTTGGTTCAAAGGAAAAGTGGAGGAATAATATAGGAATAGGAAATTTTCCTATAGGGACACTATTCATCTGTTTGATTCGAAGGAACTAAGTAAAGGAAAAACGAAGGAAATTTTCCATTCATGTAGGTTTCAAAGGAACAACGCTGGAATTTTACAATTCACCTGCACCTCTTTTTCAAAATCCTATGCACCCAGAACGAGACCGAGGTATGTCTTGGCATAATAAAATGCTAATTATACCTTCTCAAATTATTTGACCATGTTTATTAGTCCTATGATTTTCCTATTCCTGTGAACCAAACAACCAAGTTTATAAATTTTGTTTGTTTTTTAATCCTCTCTTTTGCACTTGCATTCCTATCCTTTTACCGCGTTTTTCCTAATCCTGCGTTTTTTGAATCCTGCGAACCAAACAGGGGTATAAGTGTATTGGTGAAATAAATCTTGATTATTTCAGTAGAAATGAATCTAACTTGAAATGGAACATGTTGTTCACGTATTTCCAATTAGTTGCACAATTGATTATTTCAGTATGAATAAATCTTGAATAGTATGTACTGAACATTTATAGGAAACATTTACAGTTTGCAGAGGAACATTCAACATGAATAGTATGCACTAAACATTAACAATTGGTGACTCACAAGTATTGTGGAACTGGTGCAGTTAAAAGAAAAAAAAACATTTTGTGCTATAATGGAAGGCGCATTGCAAAAGCCCCATAAAAAAATTAACTTTCCGGATTCGCAGACGCGTGACGTGTCACATGTCGTCATCATCAGAACAATTTGGACCAAGTTAGTCACATAGTCACACCCTTGCTTCGTATTTCGACCATATAAACACCATTTACAACTAGTTGAACTAGTTTGCACATTGTGGACACTTTTGGATGAGCCCGTGATATAATCTTGCCGAGTTTCTTTGAACAGGCCTAAAAAATGGCCAAACATTCTAAAACCATAGAAACGCAAGTAGCTCCTTTTCTCCTCAGGAAAGCCCATACGGGGGGCGAAAACGAAAACTGCAGCGGAGCCCCGAGCTAGGGTTTTATCCCACAAGAGCCAGCCCATATAAGTAGTCTTGCCCCAACCCATCGCGACCTCTCGCGCCGCCACCACCACCCGTGCCCTGTCTTCCTCGCCGCTCTCTCGCGCACGGGGCTCGCGTACGAAACCCTAACCCCCACCATGGCGGCTGAAGGAGGTGGCGCCGCGGCGCTGTCCCAGCGGGAGCTGGACATCCAGATGATGCTCGCCGCCGACGTGCACCTCGGCACCAAGAACTGCGACTTCCAGATGGAGCGCTACGTCTACAAGCGCCGCACTGACGGTACCAAACCAATCCTCTTGTATATACTCTTCTGTTGCGCGTAGAAATCATAGATCTGTCTGTGCCTGTTGCTTTGACACGGAGCCGGAGGTGCTGCTTTTTAAATTGAAAAACTCGGTCTGGATCTCGTCATGCTCGTATATATGGTTCCTATGATGCGGCGCATTGTTTACTTGTGAACTATGGACGTGTGCGAAGCGAATGTCTCGTCGAATCATGTGAATATGCTGTGCAAAAGTGTTCATTCAGTAGCCTTTCATTACTTGCGCTGCTTCGTTCAGTTTGTAGTCCCGTGATGGCCGTTCAATCTTATCAAACGCGATGGTTTAGTGGTGACTAGAATCTGCCTTGTTGTAAATTGATCCTGCCATTGTCAGTTGGGATGGCGATTTGTGGATAATGGAGATGATCAAGTCATTGTAGGATGAGTTTGGTGTCATTGGGCATGTGGAAATTCATGAGATTACCTTATTAAGTGGCAGCTGCTTTACTGTCAAGAACACAATTAAGTTATTTTCTCTGTTGAACATGATGACCAGCAAGTGATTGATGGTGTCTTTCTGCACTTCCATTTTAGGTATTTACATCATCAACCTGGGAAAGACCTGGGAGAAGCTTCAGATGGCTGCCAGGGTCATTGTTGCGATTGAAAACCCTCAGGACATCATTGTGCAGTCTGCTAGGCCATATGGCCAGAGGGCTGTCCTCAAGTTTGCTCAGTACACTGGTGCTAACGCCATTGCTGGTAGGCACACTCCTGGTACTTTCACCAACCAGATGCAAACATCATTCAGTGAGCCACGCCTTCTTGTCCTGACTGACCCCAGGACTGACCATCAGGTAATTACAACAGTTTACTAGATTTTGTTCAGTTGGTTGGTCAAATGGGGGCATTTGTTAACTATTCTGTTAACTGTGTACAGCCCATCAAGGAGGCTGCACTTGGAAACATTCCCACCATTGCCTTCTGCGACACTGACTCTCCTATGCGTTATGTCGATATCGGCATTCCTGCCAATAACAAGGGGAAGCAGAGCATTGGTTGCCTATACTGGCTCCTCGCTAGGATGGTTCTGCAGATGCGCGGTACAATTCTTCCAGGACGCAAGTGGGAAATCATGGTTAGCTTTCACATGCGAATCAGTATCTTCTTATTGTTTGATTATGGAAATTATAATACAATACTTTCTTCATCTAATTGCTCCTTGATGGTGTTTCTCTTTTGTAGGTTGATCTGTTCTTCTACAGGGACCCAGAGGAAGCAAAGGATTTAGAGGAAGAAGACGCTCTGGCTGCCCCTGAGTACGGTGCAGTTGCTGAATATGCTGCCCCAACTGGAGATACCTGGGGTGCTGAGTGGCCAGGAGCTGTAGCTCCCCCTGCTGCCGTTGAAGGGCAAGCTGTGGCTGACTGGACTCCTGCAGGTTCGAATGGTCTTATTTCTCTTAAGCATAATAAATTGGAGCTAAATGCAAACGAAAGAAAAATCAACTTTAGGCAAGCATCTAGTTTATCTTACATGGCTTTCCCCCCTTAATTTCAATGCCATGTCTTGTGCCTATCTTGAAGCCTTAAGGCTGGGTATGCGCCTGTAGCTGCAGTACATTTGAAGTCATTCTGCCCTCTTGAGTTTATTTTAAATAATCTGTCTCAACTTAATCAGCAAGTAGTAAGTTTCCATGGCAAAGTTCATGTACAGTTGTTCTGTTTCTTGTTTTTATACCTTTCACCATCTAATCGCTATTCTATAAGTTCGTTTTCCATTTAAGCATTGGCCTATTAGTTTGATATAATAGATGTCAAGCTTGACTATTGTTTGATTCAACCTGGAATGTTCAAAATGTGCTCAAGTTGCTATTCTGAATTGCAGCTCCTGTGGCGGCTGAAGGTGGATGGGATGCAGTTGCGCCCCCTGCTGCCACCGGCTGGGAACAAGGCAGTGCGCCGGCACCAGCGGCAGCTACTCCGAACTGGGAGTGAAGGAGTAACCCATGATGTTTATGGGTGGAAGGCCGAGTTATTTGCCGTCAGAATCTGTTGGTAGACACCGTTTAAGTAGATTTAATTTTACAGTATTGAGTTTATGTTAGGTGCGAAACGATTTTGTCTTGTCGACTCTGCTGGGTCTGAGACTTTGCTCCAGCTTTATGTTACCGTTCATGGATAGCTGTATTTGAAGTTCATTTTGCTGGCAAGTGTATGTCCTGCAACAAATTGGTCATATTCACTTGGTCCTAGTGAGTAATGTTGAATCTCTGGTTAATTCGTTTGTCATATGTTCCTTACTTTGTTTTCTGAAGTAATACCTCGACAATTCGACCTTAGCCTTATTACCTATTGTTTTAGAATAAAACATTATAGGCATTACTGGCCCGTCAGCATTGCGTACCCAATCACTCCCTCTTTCTTGCTGTAATGTTTCCTTAGTTTTTTTTTAAAAAAAATTGGCATAGATTTCCAACGATGGGTGCTCCTGCTTTGCCCTCTTGCTCGCAGGCTTCGTTTCCTCCACTTGTAACTCTCCCGTTTCTCCGGCCTATTGGTTAGGGACATGCAACTCGATCGGGTCGGCCCGTTCGGCCCAAATGATGAATGTGTTTGCTTTTTTGTACATTTATTTGGACCGTCAGACAGACAGTTGTCTGGCCCCTGTCAGGTTTTTCTCGCCACTGAACCCAGCGGGACGACCCATTTGGTCCGTCTTTTCCTCTTTTTTTCCGATCTAACTATTTGAACTAAATTTATATAGATTTATAAACTTCAAACATTACACAAATAGAGCATACATTTGATCTACTAGATAGATTTTCCACCTAGTATTTTGCTAACTACTCGGTCGTCGTCCTCCGTGTGGGCAATGAACATCCAGACAATTTTAACAAAATTGACTACGTGTGGGTGGCACTTGGGCTTGCCGGGACGGACTTGTTGGCTTTTCCTCCAGCACGACCGACATATGAGGTGGACGTGTTGGCTCAGCTCCCTCGTTAAGCGGTAAAGTTTACGTAATGGCGTCGGCAATTTAACAAAATTGGTTTGCGCGTAGACAGCGCTGCCGCTAGTAATAGGGCTTCAGCGAGAGCTGCTGGCCCCACTCGCTGCCGCGGCCTTGTGCGGACGCTTGCGGCGCGCGGTCAGGTTCCTACGCCTTGAGCTCGCGTGTTGGAGTAGCCCTAAACCTTTAACGCACCGAGTTACTAAGTGGACGTCATCTGAGATCAATCATAAGCTCCTAATTTTTCACACGGAACACCTCCAGGAACACCCTCTAAGAAGCTAGATAGCTAAAGAAAGGGAATATGCAAATTTAAGAGCATCTCCAGTGGAACCCCTCAAAGCATTCCCAAAATCCTATTGGGGTGCTGATCCAAAAAAAAAAACGATCACAACTCACCGCGAAGTGTCCGGCCCGACCTATTTTCTCTCTTGCACCCCTGAGTGGGCCTCCAAACTTGTGGGCGGCCTCGTGGATGCCAGACAAACGCCCGTCCGGACAACGCCTTAGACATGCAGGTTTGGTATGTCTTACTCACCAACCCAGTCAACCGCAATTAATGGTCCTACAAGAGGTCGTTTCGTCGCTTAATGGCGCGCACTTTGCCGGGCAGTTCCCCAAGCGATGGGACAGGGCGCGACAATGGTGCGCCTCGGGGCGGCGGCTCCACCTTCCGTGCTACCTCCTCCATCATTATCATCTGCCTCGACGAGGACGATGACGACAAAGAGAGCGTTAACTGGGACAACCTCGAGGAAGATGACGACGAGGAGTAGGGTTAGGGTTAGGTTTAGAGACGTCAGGGAGGTCGGTTTTGTTTAAATTTCATTCCAATCTTATAAAATATAGCAAATATTAAATACAAATTTGAGCTTTTTTTTGGTTTGGGGGGCTGCCGCTGTGGGCGCACCCCGGAGTGTCGTACAAGTTTCTGGCACCCCTCAAAGCAGACACAATTTGGGGGGTGCCGGACATAATTTAGGCACTACCGTGGGAGATGCTCTACTGTGGTAAAGGATACCAAGAGTAGGTTAACTATAGAAGTATTTTCTACAATTTAAATGGTAACCTATCACTTCTTCGTCCTGAAAACATCTGCATAACTAAAACAGTGTAGATTTCGACTGTCCCGATAAGACGCAAAACATATGCTGTCTGCTGTCCCAGCACCTCTGCGTTAGGGCCATTCCAATTAATTTTCGGACCCGAAGCGAGTTAAATAAACATAATTATACTTAAAAAAATTAACCATATTATGGTTGTAACAATATATATTTATACTTAGTTAGCATGGTTAACTAAACAATATATATGTAATTGTTTTCCATTATATAGTTGTAATGTATGTCATTGAAAATATATCTGAATTGCACTAAGCTTTTTTTCCTTTGGGCTATAATATTCTTAACAAGATACAAGTTCATCTCTAATGTGAAAACAAACAAAAATGGAAAACACACGGTTCCTTGATGCTCTTAAAATTGATGAATTATATAGCGTATATGTATATTATAAATGTTTTTCTCTATTTTTAATATGATTAAATATTTTGGGAGAGATTTCAATGCAACCTAGTAAATATCTACTATGGTGTGTTGTGTATGATTTTGTAAAAAACATATAGAAACATCTGGAATCTAAATTAAACAACTGCCATTTTTTAATTGGTCAATTATGTCTTACAACTTCCCTCGGATTTAGTTACGGCTATTGATGATTTATACTTGCTACTGCAGTAGCATTGCTTATAGTAATCACCTACTAACACTAGTGCACATACAAAATTCAATTATTATAGATGTTCAGTGCAATGTGTTTCCGTACATAATTTCTTTCTGTTTGTTTTTAAATAAAAAGTTATGCATAAAGTTAAACATTTGAAATATATCAAGAAAAACAATTAATATAGCATATGTAAGGTATTCAAAGAGGAAGACGAGTAGACAAGTTAAATTTACCACTCCTGATTTAGTTGGATTGTTCTTATGTTGTACATTATACTGGTTCATCATGTGCAATTGTTAAGGTAGACTAATGTCTATTTTCTGCTATTTTTAAATTATCAATAGTCTCCTATACATGATAAGAGTTACAGACAAACTTTAATATCTAACTATCTAAGCCCCTCCTCCTCTCGGGTTCGGGCCGATCGATCAGTCGCCCTATAAGCCCGGCCAATGGACTGGCCCTGCTTGCGGCACATAGTGGTTTGGTGGCTTCGCCCTTTGAAAGAAAAGCATATTGTAATATTGCCATTGTGATTTCAGCATAGTGCTCATATCAGTGTATCTCTCTAAAACGCACATGGTCAATAACCCATAGGTGGAGGCAATGAAAAAGTCATTGAAATTACTAAGAAAGCAGATATAAAGGGAGTCAAAGTAATTAAAAAAAATCACGGGTCGTCTCGGAGGAAAAGAAATTGCACGTGCCGAATGCATCCCCTCCCTTGACGCGATTTTCTTACAAATATAGCCCCTGCCCAATGCAATTGTCAAAAATGGCCCCTCTGAATTTTTTTGTCAAAAATGTCCCTGGCGGGAAGACAGCGAAGCGACACGTGTCCTCCCGCCATCTGGAATGGCGGGAAGTCTCCTGCGGCGACACGTGGCACATACCGCCAGCTGGAGTGGCGGGAGGTGGTGGGGTCCGCACGACGAGACGCAGACTGGTGCTCGGTGTCAAGGCACTTCCCACCACTTGGTACGGCGGGAGGATACTTTCCGCCACTTGGTATGGCTGGAAGAGACTTCCCACCAGCTGGAATGCGGGAGGACACGTGAAAGGATCGGTATGACACCTAGAGGGGGGGGGGTGAATAGGTGCTACTCCAATTTTAGTCTTTTTCAATTTAAGCTTGACACAAAAGGTAAATTCTCTAGATATGCAACTACGGTGAATTTACCTATATGACAAGCTAGCAACTAAGCACGAAAATATAAGGCGGTAAACAAGGATAGAGGTAACCGAAGTCAAAGCACGCGGAGACACGGATGTAATCCCGAGTTCCTCCCTTTTAGGGGAGTACGTCTCGTTGGAGAGGTGTGAACCAACACAATGGTTCAACGGCCACAAAGGCCTCACCCTCTTCTCCGGTGAACCGCACCACAAAGGTTTGGTTCACTTCAACTATCGGAAACCTTCGAGGCGGAGTTCGGAGCCTTTACAACAACGATTTGGGGGCACAACCCACAAAGGATTGGGGGCTCCCAAACAGCTACAATCTGTCACAAAGACAATCAAGTGAGTACAATAGGGGGCTAGGTTTTCCTAGTGGAAACCCTAGCTAATGGTCCCTCAAGTGAATGAGAGGGAAATGACAAACGGCTTGGTGAAGATGTAGATCGGGCCTTCTCCTTCAATCCTCCAAAGATCAACGAGTTTGGGTGGAGGGATTGGGAGATCTAGTGATTCTTGAGCTTGCAACAATGGGGATCTTGAATTCTGGGCGAGATGCTTGACTCAAGGAAGGTGGAGGGCTATTTCAAGCCCCTCCAATAAGTGGCCGTTTGAGGATGCAGAGTGGCCGGCTGGGGAGCCGGCTTGGCCGGCCTAGAGGCCGGCCTGGCGAGCTGAGGCCAGATCCAGAGGAGCCGGCATGGGGGCCGGACTGGCCGGCCTGGGAGCCGGCACCCCAGCAGAGACAACCGGCCAGGGCCCGACTGGTCCGGCCTGGGAGCCGACACCCCAACAGAGCCAACCGGCCAGGGGGCCGGACTGGTCCGGCCTGGGAGCCGGCGACCCAGCCGAGCCGGCCGGCCTGGAGCCCGGCCTGGCCGGCCTGGGAACCGGCCACCCAGGGCACGCGCCTCTTTTCCGATATCCCGAACTTTCTTTCTTCTTTTTGAATATGGAGAGATACCGGACAATTCTGAAATCACTTAACAACATATTAAACTTTCACGGTGTTGTTATCTAACACACAAAACATGGAGGGGATAATAAATGTCCTTTCAATCTCCCCCTTTTTGGTGTTAGATGACAACACACGGATTTGCACTTGAGACTACACTATATCATGTTTAGACGAAGAAATGGCTCCCCCTACATGTGTGCATATATTTGTTTGCCTTGGAATGCAAATGCACATATAAGGGGGGACACATTCCCAACAAGATATAGAAACAACATAGACACACATCCATAGACATATCCAACAAAATTGAGATTTGGAGAAGATCATACCTTGTACCAATAGATGTAGATAGTTTAATATCAATGCTCAATATCCTAAAATCTCAACCATAGATAAATCCGAATACCGAAACCCATAGATTCATACAATAATTTATCCATCTCATACATTAGTGATCGCAAAGTTCCACAACATAACCACATAAGGTTCCATGAACATAAAGGTTCCACAAGCACAAACCACATAAAGTTCAACTAAAACGAATGCGATGAAAGACAACGAAAATGCAAATAGAAACCATGCATGAATGCAAATCCCCTTGGATATCTCTCCCCCTTTGGCATCAAGACACCAAAAAGGAAGAAAGACACGAGAGAGACCATGTATCACTCATCGGGATACTCCTCCTCATCACCATGAGCAGCTCCACTTCCACCACCAAACGCTTGACCGGAGCTAGATTCACCTTGGGAGCCCGGATAAAAGGGAGCAAGAGAGGAAGCATCATCACCGAACCAATAGGTGTTCTTGGACATGTAAGTGTTCTCCGAGACCTCGGCTGAAGTTGAATGAGAAGGCTCAGGGAAGTCAAGTTTCTTCATAATTGATCTTTGATTACGATTATAAGACTTTTGCTTGCGATATGCCTTGAAATCCTTGACTTGCTTATCCACAAAAAAAAAACAATTCATCTTCTTGAAAGCATCTACAATGCCGTGCTTCTTGGGGGGCTCAACATGAGCTTCAGGGGCTGCAGCTCTAGCACGCTTCTCTTGAGAAGGAATGACCGCATTCGGAGGACGAGCGGGTAAGGAATGAAGAGTAGGTGTGTACAAAGTAGGGATATAGGCATTGAGCGCGACTTGATCCAACTTCCTCTCAAAGAGATTCTGAAGATAGGGACCATAGATGGGAACCCTTTTGTCAAGTACCACGGTGTGCATCTCTTCCCACATATAGTCAAGAATATCAATTTTCTTCTTCCTCCAAAAGGTGGGCAAAATGTGATGAAGAAGATTAATCATATATGCACGAGCCTCAGTATTCTCCCCCATTTTGACAGCGATAGTGTTCCGGAGAATAGCATAAGTGGTTTGCCAAAATGGAGTCATATGAGTGCACTTGGGGACCTTTCCAACAAGGCCCAACCCGGGAGGATAGCAATGATGGATCGCGGGATCGGCTTTCATGATGGTTTGTGAGTGAATACGAACATAAGCCATGGGCAATGAGGGAGCTCCTCGATGCCAAGGAGAGCACCAAATTCAGCAAGGGAGGCTTCACACTTGATGGCACTCATCCAAGTCATAGTCCTTGGTTCTTCCCTTGAGAAATAAACTGTGGCATAGAATTCTTGAAGCAAATCGGGAGAATACGGTGTACCCACTCCCATGAGATTAGAAATGCCACGAAAGTCCATAACCTCCATCACCTCCGGCCAAATATCACTTGCACTATCCACATTGAAGCAAAACGTGGAGACATGAGAATTCCTCATGGGTTCTATGATTTGATCAAACATTTGGAGATGCATCTTGCAATAAAAACGGCTATCCTCCGGGCAAGTGGAGTGGGGAAAAGCATATGGATTAAACTCCAACCGATCATGCTCAAACTCATCACTAGGCACTTTGATCCAAGATGAACGTACCGGTTCCGCTGGATTGGAAAGGGAAGGCCCCTTTTTCTTGCCCGCTTTCTTGATCTTCTTGGAGTTGGTGTTGAGAGCACGGTACCTTGAGGAAAGGGGGGGTGGAGTCCTCAAGATCCTCAAGTCCATCAAACGTTGAATCATCAGCCATGGCCACGAACTAGGAGCTTCACCAAGAAATCCCCACACACACCAACAATGGAGGAGAGCTCCCCCAAAAATTCACCAAAGGATGAATCTTGTGGATGGAAAGGAAGATCTGGAGGGGATCTTTCAGATCTGAGGCAGGGGAGGGTGTGGGGGTGGCTCTAATGGAGGGGGTGGCGGTGGAGGAGCACGGGAGGAGCAGCCAAGGGGAGCACGGGCTGAGGGAGGTTGAAGAAGGAGGGAAAACCGTTCGGGACCTCCCTTTTAGATCGAATCCACATGTTCTGCCTGCCCGGCACGGGGGCCGGTTGAGCCGGGCTGGGGACCGGGCAAGCACCCGAGGCGCCCGGCACAGCAGCCGGCTGAACCGGCCAGCGAGCCGGCTAGGCAGATTTTTCCCTTCACCACTTCTTTTCTTCATGAAACCTTGGCACAAACACCGAAACTCTTCTCTTCTTGAAAACCTTTGAAACAAACACAACTTGGATGACTGCTGGACTGCTTTGGATAACCATCTTCAAGAATAACCAAGGAGCAATTGAGAGTGACACGGGGATGCATACAAACATGAAGAAATCTTCACACTTCCAATGGATAAAAAAAACAAATAGCAACATTGGAAGTGATTAGATGTGAAAATCAACAATATGCAATGAACACTCGAACAAGACTCAACTCTTCAAAAGAAGAGGGCGTGGCCTAGGCCACCATGTATGAGTGTATGTGGTGTGACACCGCGAAGATATATCTTGGGTTCACCGCCACTACTCGTCATTTAAGCTCACAATTCATAGAACGAAAATAGAGACAAAATGAGTTCTTACTATCGGCATAATGGGGGGAGGGATAGTCCAATGGATTAGGACCGCACTCCCCCTATGTCCATGCCTACACCTAAACCAAACATATAGCTAAGAAATAGGTGTGTATGCAAGATATTCAAGCGACGCTCCCCGAATCGATGATATTTAGCTCATGCCTCAAATAAGTGAACCTTGCTTCATCAAGTGGCTTCGTGAACATATCGGCAAGTTGGATCTTCGTGGGAATATAGCCAAGCTCAATGTCACCCCGGTGATGTGATCACGGATGAAGTGATAGCGAATCTCAATATGCTTCGTTCTTGAGTGCTCCACCGGGTTGTGGCCAATCTTGATAGCACTTTCATTGTCACATAAAAGAGGCACTTTGTCACAATGGACACCGTATTCCTTTAAAGTTTGCCTCATCCACAACAATTGAGTGCAACAACTAGCGGCCGCCACATACTCGGCTTCGGTGGTGGAGAGAGATATGCAATTTTGCTTCTTAGAAGACCAACTCACCAAGGACCTACCAAGGAATTGGCAAGCCCCGGAAGTTGATTTCCTATCATCCTTGCAACCGGCCCAATCCGAATCCGTGTAACCGGCAAGAGAGAAAGTTGAGCCTTTAGGATACCACAAACCAAACCTTGGGGTATGAACCAAATATCGAAAGATTCGAAGAACCGCCGTTTGGTGGCTTTCTTTGGGAGCCGCTTGGTACCTTGCACACACTCCTACACTCAACACAATATCGGGTCTAGATGCACAAAGATAAAGCAAAGAACCAATCATAGAACGATAGAGCTTTTGATCAACATCCTTATCTTTACCCTTTGGATTAAGTTCAAGATGACACTTGGTGTCCATAGGAAACTTCTTCTCTTTAGCATTTTGCATCTTGAACCTCTTGAGCATGTCTTGGATATATTTGGCTTGAGAGATGAAGGTCCCTCCACTCAATTGCTTGATCTCAAAACCAAGGAAGTACTTCAACTCTCCCATCATGGACATCTCGAACCTATCGGTCATAAGCTTTGAAAATTCATCATTAAAAGCTTTGTTAGAAGAGCCAAATATGATATCATCAACATAAAGTTGGCATATGAAAAGCTCCCCTTTAACCCTCTTGGTAAAAAGAGTGGGATCGATTTGCCCCACTTCAAAGCCACGGTCTACCAATAGCTCTCTTAGGTGCTCATACCAAGCACGAGGTGCTTGTTTGAGACCATAGAGCGCCTTATCAAGTTTGTAGACATGGTTAGGGAAGTGTGGATCCTCAAATCCCGGAGGTTGCTTAACATATACCAACTCCTTTAAAGGACCATTAAGAAAGGCACTTTTCACATCCATTTGTTGCAACTTGAAATTATGATGTGATGCATATGCAAGAAGGATACGGATGGACTCAAGGCGAGCCACGGGAGCATAGGTCTCTCCAAAATCAATGCCTTCAACTTGAGAGTACCCTTGAGCTACCAATCTTGCCTTGTTCCTCACAACCATTCCATGCTCATCTTGCTTGTTCTTGAATATCCACTTGGTGCCTATAACATTGAGGCAATCTTTTGGCTTCTCCACTAGATTCCACACTTTGTTGCGCTTGAAGTTATTGAGCTCTTCATGCATGGCTTCCAACCAATCCGGATCTTCAAGAGCTTCAAAGACTTTCTTTGGTTCCACCATAGAGATGTGGCTTGATGTTCATTGAAATTTGCCAATTGTTTTCTTGTGGTGACCTTGTTCTTGACATTAACAATGATATTTTCTAGATGAAGACTCTTTCTTCTCCAATCCTTTTTGACTCTTGCTATACGACGGGTTTCGATATCCTCATTGATGCGAGGAATTTCGCTTGATCATCTTGATCATTTGAGTCCCCGTCTTGACCGGTGTTGACCTTGATCATCTTGAAGCATCTTCAACAAAGGAAGGAGAGGGTTGATCTTGGTCTTGACCTTGGCTAGACAATAGGAGAACTTGGTTCTTGATAGCACTGGTCAACTTGAGGAGGGCCTTGAACTTGTTCTTGGTAGGTGCATCATTTGCTTCCATAGAAGGTGCAACTTCAACTTGTGATGATGGAGTCTCCACATGAGTGGAGCTAGGACTTGCTTGAGGAGGCTCATGATGGATTTCAATGGGGCGATGGAAACCAACCCCCATTCTTCTTATTGCTTCTTGAGGTTCCTCATTATCTACATCACAAACATGAAATTGCGCCACTTGGGAGCCGTCATTCTCATCGAACCTCACATCACAAGATTCTATGACTTTCCCAACGGTCTTGTCATAGACTCTATAGGTGTGAGATTCGGCACCGTAACCAACAAAAACACCCTCTAAAGCTTTAGATTCAAATTTAGACAAACGAACACTTTTGTTCTTATAGAAACACTTACAACCAAAAACTCGGTAGTAGGAGACATTGGGCTTGTTGCCGGTGAGCATCTCATAAGATGTAAACTTCTTGCCAACACGAAAGAATAACCGGTTAGATGAGTGACACGCCGTGGAGATAGCCTCGGCCCATAAGAATAGCGGAGACTTAAACTCCGCCAACATAGACCTTGCCATATCCATGAGAGTCCGGTTCTTCCTTTCGGCTACACCATTTTGTTGAGGGGTATATGCAGCGGAATATTGATGACGAATCCCCTCTTCACTAAGAAACTCATTTAAGGTGTAGTTCTTGAACTCGGAGCCATTATCACTCCTAATGACCAAAATAGGGACATTGTATTGGCGTTGAACAATATTGGAAAAGTCGATGATGGTTTGTTGGGTTTCATCCTTCGTCTTGAAGAAATAAACCCAAGTAAATCTTGAATAGTCATCAACAATCACCAAACAATATTTCTTCCCACCAAGACTAGGTTGAGGCACGGCACCAAAGAGATCAACATGAAGAAGTTCCAAATCCTCGTTGATGAAATAATGGTCTTGCCCGGATGGGGAGAATCATGCATCTTTCCTTCAACACAAGCCCTACAAAGACGATCTCTAGAAAAAGAAACATCCTCTTTTAGTCCAAGAATGTGGCCACCCTTGTGAAGACTTTGCAAAGTTCTCATGTTGACATGGGACAAGCGGCGATGCCACAACCACCCCACGTCGGCCTTTCCGAATAGGCATATTGCTTGAGTGTTGGTAGACCCCGAAAAGTCTACCACAAACAACTCATTTTCAACATACCCAACGAACATGACCTTTAGAGTCTTGCTCCTCAAGAGTACCACCATATCAATAGTAAAATGGACATCAAAGTTCATCTTATTAAGAGCACGAACGGACATAAGATTGTAACCTAGAGACTCAACAAGCATGACATTTACAAGGGTGATATCCCTTGCAACTACCACCTTGCCGAGACTCTTTACCTCGGCTTTGACTTGTCACCATAAGAGACGGATGAGTTATTTAGATTTGGTCTCAACTCCGTCATAATCTCCTTGCTTCCGGTCATATGACTAGTGCATCCACTATCAACCACCCATTTCGATCCACCGGAAGCATAGTCCTACAAGAAATCATTGCTTGGATTTAGGTACCCATTTCTCAATGGGTCCTCTTTGGTTAGCAACAAGGGTCTTAGGAACCCAAATAGAGTAATCAATGTAACCATCATATGGACCAACATATTGAGCATAAACATCCCCATAATAATCAACATAAAGAATATAGTTGGGGTTGTTATGCCCCGCAAAGTCACTACGAGTGGTCTTGCCCCTTGTGGCACTACCACCCGCAATGGAAGTCTTGGCTTGTGCGGGCTTGGTCTTGATCTTCTTGTTGTTGCCCACTTTCTTCTTGGGCTCGGCTACATAACCAAGACCCTCCTTCCCTTTGTGTGGTTTTTGCTCAAATAAGTAAGCAATACCCTTATCTTTACCTTTGGGAATAGAGGTCTTGGCACTAACATTTTCTTCAATAACATTTTCATGAACACGAGGAAGAATAGATATGCTAGTTGAGCTAGATTTAGAAAGTTGAGTTTGAAGTTGCTCATGAGACTTGACTAAAAGGGAGTGAGTTGTTTCCAAGGCCTTGTGAGCCTTGTCAAGCTTCTCCATATCCTCAAGAAGTCTAGCATTAGCAACCCCAAGTTCAACTTTCTCCTTTTTAAGCACTTTATATTTAGCAAACATGATCTCTATCCTTAATGATTTTATTAATGATATCATCATTTTTAGCATCAAGAGACTCAAGTCTTTCCTCAAGAGAACATCTTTCTTCACTCTCTTCATCAAGAGAGGCATTCAAGGATGCTACGGAAGCATTCAAAGAGGCAATGGTGAGAGAATCCTCTCTCTCAATCTTACTCTTTTCTTGAAGAAGTTCTTCGGCCGCACATAGTTGTCTCATGAGAGACTCAACATGTTCCTTAGCTTCACCTTGCAAGTTAGTCATGAAAGTATCGAAAGCAACAAGTTCTTTCTTAATCACAAGACTAGATTGATCACTCATTTCATGCATAGTCTTGGGAGAAGGAGATGATACCTCGGTGACATTAGCCATGAGGCAACGAGCGTTGTTGGTGGAGAAGTTCTCATTGGGGGATTCAAAGAGAGAAGATGATGAAGTTGATACAATAGCCAATGCGGCTACCTCTTTAGTAGGTGCATCTTCATCTTCGGAATCACTTGTGGCATATTCTTCTTGTGCCACCAACACAATTCTTGGTGCCTTCTTGAAGAAAGGCTTCCTTGGTCTTGCGGGCTTCTTTTGGATCAACTTGAATGGTCCTTGGGGATGAGCTTCCCACCATTTTGCTCTCGGTTCTCATAAGGACACTCTCTTATGTAGTGGTTCTTGTCATGACAATTGTAGCACGTCTTCCACTTTGAGGCTAGCTCTTTCTTCCCACTTGAGTTGTTCTCTTTATCAACCTTGGCTTTAGCTTTTGCCGGGTCTTGCCAAAACTCTCTTGTGGCAAGAGCTATATGACCATTTAGAGCCGGTTCAAGATCATTTGGAGCAATGTTGCTTGGGCACGCTTCAACCTCATCAAGACATACCACCTTGGCCTTCAAAGCAAGTGAGGGGCCTTGTTTCATCCCCATGGCCCTAGCACGGCTATCTTCGGCATTCTTGGTGGCAACCTTGGAGGCTTGCACTTCTTGCATAACTTCATTGGATGTCATTTCGTTGTAGTTGTGTCTTCCTTGAATGGCCTTCACCTCGATGGGCTCGAAGGCAAGAGAGCATTCACATACTTCCTCTTGACATAAGCATCATCCACATAGGTTGCCCCCACATCAAAGAAGGCCTTTGCAAGAGTCTTGAGTCTTCCATACATGTCTTCATGATCTCATTGTCAAACATGTAGAAGCCTTCGGCATCATTGCTCAAAGACTCATATCGGTTTCTCTTCATGCTTTCATTCCCAAGAAATGCAACCTCAAGACAATTCCAAGCTTCTTTGGCGGTGGTGGCATTGAGAACATAATGCTTGTCACTTTCACCACTGAAAGTTCAATCATATGGAGTGCGGAGGCATTGAGTTGCTTTTCGGCAAATTCTCTTCTTGTCACATTGCTTGGATCCGCAACCTTGTACCATCTTCAATGATCCTCCAAAGCTCGATAGAGGCACTGTTAATATGAGATTTCATTGAGCGTTGCCAACTAGCAAAGCTAATGCATTAAGCTTAGGTGGAGGACCAATGGGGTTTATGCGGGTGGTGATAGGTGGGTCGATAGGGTACCATCCCGGAACGTTATGGTACTCTTCCTTCCCATCTTCATGCTTGGTAGGAGTGGAGGAGATGGTTTAGATCCGGAGGTGGTTTCCACCCCTTCTCATTTTTCTTTTTACCCTCCTCGGAATCACCTTCATCGGAGTTAGAGATACCCTCTAGTGGGATGGTTTCCGAAACCTTGGCATTTGTGAGTTTCATGAGCATGTCACGCAACTCATCAAATTTGACATTCATGTCATTCATGGACGATGTCAATGTTGTTTCCAACGATTTGATATCGGCCATGGATGCCATGGTCTCTTTGGCCTTGGCAAGATCGGCCTCATCCTCACTTTGTGTCATACTTCTCTTAGGCGGTTAAGCCCAAAACAAGAGAGCCTATGCTCTGATACCAATTGAAAGGATCGGTATGACACCTAGAGGGGGGGGGGTGAATAGGTGCTACTCCAATTTTAGTCTTTTTCAATTTAGGCTTGACACAAAAGGTAAATTCTCTAGATATGCAACTACGGTGAATTTACCTATATGACAAGCTAGCAACTAAGCACGATATATAAGGCGGTAAACAAGGATAGAGGTAACCGAAGTCAAAGCACGCGGAGACACGGATGTAATCCCGAGTTCCTCCTTTTTAGGGGAGTACGTCTCGTTGGAGAGGTGTGAACCAACACAATGGTTCAACGGCCACAAAGGCCTCACCCTCTTCTCCGGTGAACCGCACCACAAAGGTTTGGTTCACTTCAACTATCGGAAACCTTCGAGGCGGAGTCCGGAGCCTTTACAACAACGATTTGGGGCACAACCCACAAAGGATTGGGGGCTCCCAAACAGCTACAATCTGTCACAAAGACAATCAAGTGAGTACAATAGGGGGCTAGGTTTTCCTAGTGGAAACCCTAGCTAATGGTCCCTCAAGTGAATGAGGGGGAAATGACAAACGGCTTGGTGAAGATGTAGATCGGGGCCTTCTCCTTCAATCCTCCAAAGATCAACGAGTTTGGGTGGAGGGATTGGGAGATCTAGTGATTCTTGAGCTTGCAACAATGGGGATCTTGAATTCTGGGCGAGCTGCTTGACTCAAGGAAGGTGGAGGGCTATTTAAAGCCCCTCCAATAAGTGGCCGTTTGAGGATGCAGAGTGGCCGGCTGGGGAGCCGGCCTGGCGAGCTGAGGCCAGATCCAGAGGAGCCGGCCAGGGGCCCGGACTGGTCCGGCCTGGGAGCCGGCACCCCAGCAGAGACAACCGGCCAGGGGCCCGGACTGGTCCGGCCTGGGAGCCGGCACCCCAGCAGAGCCAACCGGCCAGGGGCCGGACTGGTCCGGCCTGGGAACCGGCCACCCAGGGCACGCGCCTCTTTTCCGATATCCCGAACTTTCTTTCTTCTTTTTGAATATGGAGAGATACCGGACAATTCTGAAATCACTTAACAACATATTAAACTTTCACGGTGTTGTTATCTAACACACAAAACATGGAGGGGATAATAAATGTCCTTTCACACGTGTCGCTTCGCTGTCTTCCCGCCAGGGCCATTTTTGACAAAAAATTTCAGAGGGGCCATTTTTAACAATTGCATTGGGTAGGGGCTATATTTGTAAAAAAATCCCTTGACGCAACAAATCCACTTTTCCCTTTCACATCTCGTTTCTCAGAATAATCAATCAATGTTGCACTAGCACTGGCCATTTAAACTTGCAATAGTAGCACGGTCACAGCAGTGCCCTGAGCCGGTCGCCCTCGGTCTGGACACGGTCCCGGGTGATCGCCGCGACGCTCGGGCAGCCGCAGAGCGCCATGGCCAGCTCCAGCTCCCTGTTCAGCATCTCGATCACATGCTTCGCCCCCGCCTCGCCCCTCGCCGCCAGCCCGAACACCACCGGCCTCCCCACCTGCAAGGCAACGGTTTCATCTCCGTGCACGAGACGTCTAGTCTAAACCTTTTCCGGCGTACAGCTCCTGCAGAAGACGTACCATGACTGCCTGCGCACCGAGCGCCAGCGCCTTGAGCACGTCGGTCCCCCGCCGGACTCCGCCGTCCACCAGCACGGGGATGGCCCCGGCCACCGCCTTCACTACCTGCACACACACAAACACACGACGGACCCCCTTGAGAATGTACTGATGCACACTGTTCAATTTTGAGGATGTGGTTTGGAATATATCTACTCGCTAGTCCCCGCTGAATCGGTTCGGCAATACCTCCTCGAGCGCGGATATGGTGGCCGGCGCGTAGTCAAGCTGCCGAGCGCCGTGGTTGGACACGATCACGCCGGCCACCCCAGCCTCCACCGCTTTCCTGGCTGTTTTTTGTTCAGCATTTCACGTCAGAAAAGATGATTAACATATTGTCAAAAAACATTGACACAGCAAATTTATCCTCTGAATTGCAGAGAAGATGATGAACAGTAGTCAGCAACGTACCGTCCTCGGCGGTGACGATGCCCTTCAGTAGAATCGGCAGGCTGGTAATGGATTTCAGCCACTCCACGTCCTGCACAAAGGTTAGTGTTGCACACAGGTTAGTGGAGACAGAGAGTCAGAATTCACCTTCCAACTTCCAATAGACTCCTGCAGGATTAGCTCGTGGCTCCTTGGTTTCAGACATAAGTGCAGTGATGGGGACTCTTGCCAAGTACTGGAGCAATTCAAGGTTACTGTCTCCCTCTATATACACAGGGTGGGTAAGTCTGCGTTTATATCAGCATGTTCTACTCAGAGTGAACTCTGCTCCTGCCAGAGGGCTTTGAATGAACCTCCCTGATGCGCGATGCAGAGTTACACACTGTCCTTGAAACTACTGTTGAATCTATACTTAAGGACTAGACGTAGGAGGATCTATAACTTAATTTGCATAAAGGTGCCAATGTTGATGTACCTTCCATGATAAAGACGGGTCCAGCGTATCACGTGCATATTTCTCAAGCTTCGAGCCGTCTGTCTGCAGACCAGAAAGATGAGTCCGTGCTTGAGTCTTTCAGAAAGAAAAATGAGTACATGTAGTATCATAAACTATTCTTTTGATTTTTGTCGAGAGCAAACAAACTCAAATATACTCTACACAGGATATTCTTCAAGCAGACATTGACTCACAGTATCAAGATCATCTATTTCCATTAAACCTTCGAGGTTGTTGTTATTTTCTGATGTTCCAAATTCCAGCGGTAGTACCGCTGGGTTAAGCGGTACTACCGCTAGAGAGCTACCGCCACCGCTGCTGCCGCCGCTACCGTCAGAATTGACGTCTGAAGCGCTTGTCCAGTACCGACTGGTACCGCTGGCGGTACCGCCGCCGGTACCGCTGAGGTGGGAAGAGACGAACCAGCCCACCCCAGCGGTAGTACCGCTGGGTTAAGCGGTACTACCGCCGAGGTGGGAACGATTCCGGGTTGGACTGCAGCCGACGTAGGGTTTGATGCTTCTATATATTCCTCTTGTAAGCCGCCGTTTTGGGGTAAGTCACACATTGTAAACCCACGGCGTTTGTAACCTCACCCGATATAGTGAAGTATTGCTGGCTGGCGCCCGTGGTTTTTTCCTCTCCTTTGTTTGGAGAGGTTTTCCACGTTAAATCTCGTGTCCCCTTTGGTTTGATCGTTCCGCTCTTCGTCGTTTCTTTGCTATTCGTTTTACAACAGTTGTCATTCGGAGGAGCAACCATCCTGCATGAACAATCAGACCAGCAAATTAAACATAAGAATTCTGCATCCTGGTGATTGTTTTAAGAGCCATATAAATATGTTTTGGGTATAATTTCTGGCATGAGACATCTGTATACTTATCAAAATTTAACCTTGCTGGATCGATTATACTATCATAGTATTGAGATGGTACTAAAAGAACACCGGATTCGCTTTAAGAGGGAAATTCCAGTATGGTTATTTTGGTGGATTCAAACTATAACAATGCAGATTGATCATGTATATACTTGAGCCATTAATACTTTATGCAAGCATAAAGTTCTAGAAAAAAAACTCTTACTTATTTCTAATATCAGCTTCACGCCGACCGAGCATAGGAGTGTCAACTGTCAGAACAATTGCCCTGAATCCATGACTCTCGGCCCGTCTTACCAATGTTGCCGAAACATCTCTTCTCTTAAAGACCTAATATTTATGAAAATAATAATCAGAGATCACAGTATCCCAAAATGATTTTTATCTGGAGCTTGAAGTCTAGATTTCATACATATAACTGATAAAAGCGAATCGCGCTACAACTGGAGGCAACCTCCTCGATTCTGCAACTGGATGAGAAGGATAGCACCTATACATGAAAAGTAGAAACATGTATAGCAAAACATAGAGAAACTAAAAGATGAATGAAAGATCCTGAATTATCAGTTATCACCAACCATTATGCTGTTACATGATGCTACAGCTCTTGCTGTAGCCACCTCCCCTGAAATAAGCATCAAAACAAGAGATGTAAAGATATTACTAGTGCTTAGATGCCATATTTCAACATTTTGAAATTGTAAGGTTTGAGTTGTGAGACCTTCTGGATTTGCTAATTTGTGTGCCCCTGTAGGTGCAACAATTATGGGCGAGGGCATGTCATATCCCAATAAGCTTGTTGACATGTTTATATTTCTGACATCTATAAGAACTCGAGGCCGTAACCTGCAGGATGCACACAGCTAAAATTTATGAGTCCAAATTCTTTAGATTGATGAAGATTTTACGTACATAGACTGCATAAGAATATTACAAAATTCTTCCATATGCTGCGATATTGTCCCTTAATGTGTGCTCGTCCTCCGCTCCTCCATTGATGTAATCATAGTGCATTTTTGGCAAAGCTTTCTTGGCAAGTTCTTGGTACTCACGGACATTGGAACTGGCTGAATGGTGTTGCAAAAAAGATAAAGTACAAATTCTAGTAGGAGTATGTGCTTTACTTTGGGGTATATAGAACATGCATAATGTTTTTTTTAGCAAACTAAGGGATACATCTTTTTTGCAAGCTATCCTTTTGTCTACCCACTGAATCTGTAAATGGACATATCTCCAACCAGACGAAAAGCGACATGACATGGTTTATGGGTGCAACCGACTGGAAATGGTTGCACAAAATTTATACAAGCGATGCGGTTGGCGGTTTGATAACAAAATCACAAGTTGGTAAATCGACCATCTTATCTCTTTATTGACTGGTAAATGATTCTCCATTTCTGCTGCAGACAAGGTTTAGAGGCCATTCAGCTGATACAAATATCAGTTTTGCAGCTATACACTGGTTTAGAGTTTTGTATTGACGCATGACCAACTAGTCAGTACTCAGTACCAGTATACTGAGCCTTCAGTCGAGCTACAACTGGTCAACAAAGTTTTTAAATCTAATTTCACAGTTTTCAAGGTAATAGTTTCACATAGAGAGTTTTTACTGGAAAAGTACGTATCACAACTCAATTTTGTCCGGACTGGGTAGAGGTCCAAATTGAAGCGGCAAGTAGTGAAGCCATTAAATTGTTCAAAAACTAAAAGATCACAAATACACAGGTATATATTCTGCTCAAATCAAGGCTGAACGAACTGAGATGATTAGGGAGGAAGAAGAACGATAACTGGACTACAAAGCACCGGATGCAACTACACTGAACGTAGCTTCATGGTTGGACCGTTAGAAAAGCAGACCTCATATATAGTTCTCAGTTCTCACTGATCACCTATAATCGCTAGTGAGGCCCAAGGTCGAACCGTTAGAAAAGGCTTCATGGCTGCATACTATGATACTACGACAGAACTCGATCGCGCGAGACCGGGGTCCGGGGACAGACTACGACCGACACGCGGCGCACAATCTCCTTTGAATCTCCGACGCGACATCACTCCTTTCACTGCACCACCGCAGTCGGAGATCATTCAAGACCCACAGAAATCAAGACTCGAGAGAGCCGGAGACCGACAGCAATTCGAGAGCGGAACGGCCGTATGGTATGAGACAAGCAAACTGAATGAAGGAGGGGATCATGCGCGGAGGAGCAAGCAAGCACCATACCTCTGGAAATTTAGGGGAGGAGGGGCAGCTGCCGGAGATGTAAGGAGGATGGGAAGATGAAGTTGGGGGAATGATTGCTAGCTCATGGGTAGTAGGAGTACTACTCCCTCCCTCCGTATCAAAATATAAGACTTTTTAGCCTCTTACACTAGCCTCTTGCACTAAAACATGTCTAAATGCATATGCAATCAAAGTCTAGAAAGTCTCAAAGACTAGAAAGTGATACGGAGTGACTAGTATCGAGTGAGTGTGGTGATGTCAGAAGCCAGGTAGAGGACAAGATGGATGCTGTTGACCCTACACTGAGATTGAAAATGACAGGCAGTCTGCCTGTGCTTCCAGTCCCCGAGTGCAGGTTCACACGGAGTGATCTAAGATCCCAAGATCGCTCAACATTCGACAATTTAACAAAGTTGTTCATGCCAATCAGAGATCGTTCTAGATATTGTTCTTTTCTGTATTTTTTTTCTTGAGAAAATTTTAGTTGCTAGTCTAGTCTTGTTCAAAGAAAATCCTCATTTCTACCAAAAGAACAAACCTCATCTCGGACGAATAAATATATCTAAACATTTCAATACAATATGAGAACAGGTGTTACTATCAAGTACTACCTCCAGCTATACCTGACTATGGGAAGCCCGGCCCGAACAAAAATTCCAGAGTGGGCTTGTCCACGGGCCGGGCCTGAGATTTCAGCCCGAAGGTCGGATGGGTCTGGGCTTTGCATATTTACGTTTTAAGGAAGAGGCCTAGCCCAAGGCCCGAAGGCCCGATTGGATTTTGCTGCCATGGGCCGGGCCTGGGCCTAAAATTTAGGTCCGAATGTCAGATGGGTATGGGCCTAGGATTTCGACCGTGAGATTTGTTAGGCCTAGCCCGAAGCCCGGCCCGGCCCATGTCCAGGTATACCTCCAGCCCTTATGCCTCAGACCACAAACATTGCCTCCAACTTTAGCCTCTATTTCTTCTCTTTTTTAATATATATATATATTCCATGTTTAATCCAGATTTTACATCCTAATAACTCAAACATAAATACTTCTAATACATAGAATTCAACCATATTAATCCACAATTTCAAACACAATATTTAACCATAAGTTTTTTGAACTAAGAAATAGCTTATCCTAATAGCTAATGTCAGGAAAAAATCACAAAATAGTTCAACCAACATAAATGAAGCATAGATCATCCAAAATAATGAAATATAACCATTAAAAGCACCCCAAAGAAGAAATAGGCTTTCGCCCCGCTATATTAATATAGCAACCACCCGATATAACTATGAGACCACCGCTGGGGCAAACAACACAAACACGCCCAAAAGGAAAGAAAGAGAAAACAACGCCGACATCGGCGGATCAACGAAAACGAAAGTGACTCGCAACCGCTGCATCCTCTCCGGCGTATTCCCACCACAATCCTAGCGCTCTAAATCGCCGCGTACCAAAAATCACCTCCAAGAAGGAAAGCGACGATGACGACGCTGCTGCCCGGACTGGTACTAGGGTTTCCCCGGTACGCTTCGAGGAGTGGGGAAGAGGTATATCTGACGCCCTTCAAGAAGGAAGGGCGATACTCTCAAGCGTCACCGCGTCGGTGCCAAAACGACAGGGATTTCTCCCGACCCCCAAAAAACCACATCCCGGACAATCTGTAGCGCTCCACCAATCTTGCCGCCCACCAACACACGCCACCTCGGTCTTGAGATCACCAACGCCATCTCACCATGGCAAACACTGCGAGGCCAGACTGAGAAGAGACAACCATAGACAATGGGTGGCGGTACCACAACCACGCGGGAGGGAACAGCTCCACCGCCATAGGCGGTAGCCGACCGGATACAACGACAAGAGCACACCAGACCATTGGAGTCGGAGGGTGGCATCAGCACGGCCACCTGGAGGACGTCCTCCACCGCCACCTGCGGGTGCCGACCGGACGCGGTAGCAAGGACACACCAGGCCAGGCAGGCCCGGCCGGGTCCCATGAGGACCCGTAAAGTCCCCGCCGCCACGCTACTGCACATAGGCCATGCCGCCGCTACCCTCTTGACCGACACCATAGATCCGGCCGATCCCAGACGAGTCTGCGAAGCTCCCATCGTCGCACTGCAGTAGGGGTGGTGTCGTCTCCGCCACCATGTCACGAGCTGTAAAAGCACCCCAAAGGCATCACCACAATCAAATTCGGCTAATGTCTGCAACACATTGCCATCTCCACTACCAAATTCACCTCCAAAGCTATCACCACCACCAAAGACACCACCGAGCCACCTTTAGTGACAATGTGTACTCATTGCCAAGACACATGTCTTTATATCAGAATCCAATGTGTTGACATCACAAAACATGATCTTATGTTCTTGATCCAACATCAACTTGTGCTCCTCAAAGGAGAGTTTGGCCCGTGAATCTCCTTAATCCCCCTCCATCTATCTCTTTGAGATTCCCTCTTTCTTCTTGGCCACCAACAAGTATGCTAGTGCCTCCTTGTACGATCAAACTTTGCCACCATTCTAAAAATTATCCTATGCTTGCTTCCCGACTATTGGTCTTGTTGTCATCGCTGAGACAACAAGAGAGTACGGCACATCGACAGATGGCGATTCACACAAGCAGCAACAAGTTTGGAACACATATTAATCCTATGCCGAGAGAGTGTTGCAACTTGCGAGGCTTAGGTCCATTCAAGTTTTCCATCATTAGGAGAGAAAACCTTGGGTCTACTTCCCAAGGACACTCTCGATCTTAGCTAGCGATGCTTGGAACTCCCTTCCAAGGTCGCCACTAATACGTGCAGTTTGTATCGAATATTATGAAGGTAAATTCTCAGTTCTTGTTTTCATCTCACACTTATTATGCAAATTTTATCTATTTTTGTGTTGTTATCGCTTTATTGCACCAGAGGGCTACAATGCCGATTATGATCGACTCGCGGACGAGGAAAATAATATGGAGCTAGATATTTGGAGGAGATCACCATCATAAAAAAGGGGAGACAAAGTGAAAGGACATCTTTGCACTTAGTGCGTTTTGGTGAAGTTGTCACTAAAAATCAGGATTATGAGACTAATGCTACCTTTGAGTGCATACTCAGGTTTTAGTCCCATATGACGCAATGGAGTGTGGAAGGACACCCTCATACCTGCAAGTGAATAAGGTGGTTGTAGCTATTTTCTACATAAGAGTATCCTTCCCACGAAGGGTTGAAGAGATGGTTGTTGGCCTCTTGTACATGCTTATCATGTAGTGCCTACAAGTTATCTTCAGTTCTAAGCAAAGAGTATCGTTGTCGGTGTTTCGTAACCGGTTAGTGATTGAAGGTAGGACTTGAGACCATGGGGGGATGGGCTAACAGCTCAGGAGCGTAAGGATGTATACAAGTTTGGGACCTGTGATCGTCTCTGGTAACAACCATATCCCTATGTGTGTTGGGTTTTCATACGTGTGAGGTGCTTTGGAGTACAAGGGATGTGCTAGCTGGCGAGCAGCCGATCTCATAGGGAAGAGGAATAGGGCATATGGTATGTAGTATGAGCGTGAATGTGGAGAGTGATCAACCCTCTCCCGCTGGAAAAAAGTCAAGCAAGGTCAATCCAAGACTGGTCAACATAAGTCCATAGTCATGGCATTGTCAACAAGTCTAAAATCAAGAAAAGAGGTACAAGACAAAGTCAAATATGAAGCACATGAAGTAACAAGCCCATTAGGTCGAGCTCTAGTTGGGCTAGTCCACCATGGACAATGGCCCATATTCTCTCTCATCCACATCCTTCATGAATTAGGACCAAACTTTACCATTGTATCATTCCCACCTATCACCATGTGGATAGTCTTGGTCATTTGTAAAGAACGCTTCCCTATATGAACCCCCAAGGGGGTGGAGGGATCATTCACTTCTCATCTGATACAAGAAGGGAAGAGAGCTAGAGCTTCAAGCCTCGTTCGGGGAGCTCTAGCTTCGGATCCGAGAAGTCGCCGACGACTCAGAACGACGTTGTATAGTATCTTGACTTCGCCCAAGAAAGCCTCGTTCTGCCTTTGCCCTGAGTACCCAAACCCTTCAACGCTTTTCTATCGTGGGATTAAGCCGCGCTCCAACGAGGCGGCCCAAACTAGAAAAAAGTATCTTTGTGTCAACTCTTGCATAGTGTACGACGACTTTCGTAATAAGGCCAGAGTGCACACCTCCCTACTAATCGCAATTTAATCACGTCATTCGAGACACCCCCAAATCATCCGTTGTTTTAATTTCAGCAACAACACTAGTTATAACCCCCCTAAGATGACTAGGAAATCTTGCCACATATATCGACTTCTGCTAGAAAAGAAATCATTCCCATGATGGCTTGAACCAAAAGCCAATCCAATTTGTGAACATTGCCAAACTTGAAGTGTTGCAAAGTATGGAAACCAAGCAGCACCCGGCTGAATAAATCACATCATAGTGTCATACTACTAGTCGATATAAAGTTAACTATCAGTTAACCTACATAAAGTTTGACAGACACGACACACATATCCAACACCCCAAAAGTGGAAGTGCATAATTCACATAGACCAACACAAACATAACGGCACAAACATGATCAGTTACTGTGAGTTCCATCATTCATTGAACATACACCACGATAATCTCGAGACGCTCCTTACTTTGGTCTACATAAAAAAAATGAAGTTAAAGCACACATTAACAAAATAAAGAAGCATATGAGCCTGAAAACTGATAGCAACATTTCCATCCAAACATACACCACTAATTTGTAGATAACTGAAAGCAGCCTCTTTAAAATCGTATGGAAGGATTTCTCGAAAAAAAGAAACGTAAGGAAGAATGTAAGAGCATTGTGAAAATTGATACAAGGTAGGATACATATTATTCCTTTGACCATCTTCTCTCAATTTTACCTTCATGCTGAACCAAACAAAGAACATAACATCAACAAGCTAACAAGTCTTACAGAAGTCTGATCCACCACTCTCAACGTAAAATTGCTTAGTAACACTGCAACCGTGCTTATAAAGATGGATAATGTACTTGATTACATTATTACACTCCAACTAGCTGGGTGGCCCACGCCAAATTTGCGCGGCTAGCAATGAGATTTTTTGAATCAATATTTACTGTATTTTTGCTATTTTTATACCATTTTTTGAAGTTTTTACGATATGTTTTGTACCATTTTTTAATATTTTAAGACCAATAATAAGTGAAAAGAAAGTTTATGTAAGATTTCAATTACAGAGCCTTTCTACAACTCACTCTTTTCAATTTTGGGTGATACTTTTCCCATGTTATAAATGGTAAAACTGAGTAAATTCAATTTTAATTCTTGTAAGTTCTATTTTGCATAAGAGGACAATGACATTCAACTCTATTCTTTCGCTAAACTCGATCAATCAATTACATTAAAATGTAGAAAAATAGTTCATCTGAATATGCATCTTGAATAATACCACAGATGTGAATGCTAACTTCTGAACTGCTTGCTAATTAAATTCATTGGTGAACCTAGCTGCCTCTTTGCTTCGTGCGGTACTAAAACCTTGCATGTCAATGGATCACTGATCAGTCCATGTATCAAGATTGTGGTGTCATATATATATGCAGTGGACCCTCTGCTCGGGAAGAAGGTGATTTTTTTTCCAAATTCACCAACTATATCTTCATAGTGAACCGTGTGGTGGTGGACTACAACAACGATCCAGTCCATCCTATTGTCCTCTTCATTCGTATTCCATTAGCATGTATAAGTCAATTCATGCATGCACTTGTTTCCTTTCAACCTACAGGGCATGTACTGTCTTGTTGCTTGTTGATCTTCCATTAGCATGTAGGCGTCCAATGCGTACATGTGCTTTTTTTTAGCTCAACGTGCATGCATTGGAACAAAAATAAGTTAGCAAGTTCGATCTTCATTGGAAGATAGATAGATCCCATGCATGGGACGACTTACATGGAAAACCTCTTGCATGTCTCGGCCTATGGTCACCATCAATTAATCATGTCGTTGCAAATGCATTAGGAGGAACCTATTTGAATCGACTTAATCGTCCATTGCTTTTTGACAATGTCGCTTCTCGCCCACCGCAGACTCGCTTAGACTCGACTCCTTATATGTTTGTCAAGATCGCTAACATGAGATTGCTTTAGTGCACAAATTTGTCGTCGTGAGATTGCGGTCCACGCCTTGAGCTCATCGGAAGTTCTATGCTAGGCCATTGAAGGGAACATCTGTGGCTTTCGAATGACCTCGCCTCTCGAGTCTCGCCAGATCAAAGTCTCCATGTAGACCGGCAACCATATTATTGTCTGAATAAAGTAAAACGAAATATTCCAAACAATCAGCATATTAGATGAAGTAGAGGGGATAAATTTATCCTGGAACTTGCACTGGCCTGCACGGATACAGGCATACAGCAGAGAAGCCCCTGGCAGATTTTTTCTACCGACTGTGTACCACCAGTTTTCTGCAAGTTGATGACCCAAACCTGTAGGTCGCACTACACCACGGTATAGTTTGTGCACTAAATACGTTTATGGGCACTTCCTCAAAGTGCCCCTAAATGTAGGGGCACTTTCCATAGTGCCTCTAATGAATACTTTTAGGGGCACTTCTTGGGGCACAATATAAAGTGCCCCTAAAACTTTTAGAGACACAAGTAAATTGGGCACTTAAAAAAGTGCCCCAAATACTTTTAGGGGCAGAAAAGTGACATTTAGGGGCACTTAATAGTGCCCCTAAAACTCAACCGTGATGTAGTGTCGGCATGTTTCCCAGTGTCAGCTTTTCCTGATCAAATCAGCACACCAAGTTGACTTGGGAGTGGACAGAGTGGATGGCTCCAAACCATACAGCACCAGATGGCTTCACGATCTTGGCGCTTTGGCATCGGCCGGGCATGCTGCAAACTGCATGACGACGGAGGTACACGATCATATGAAGCAAGAGGCGACAATCCAGCTTGCATAGACTTTTGTTTTGACCTGCAATTTGCATATTATAATAGGAATCAATTGGGACCAAATTAAAACAGGAGGATGGCTGCCGGATCAAGGTTTTTCATCCGCGCGAGCACGACCCTGTGGAGAACTCGAACAATATCCGCTGCAAACTGCATGTCGGATCACCAAATCTTCAACTGTCATACTCCCACGTTGAGTTTAGGCGTCGCAGCCTCTTGCCAGATCGATATCGTCATACAGACTCCCTGTAGACTCATGCAACCTTCTGAGTTTGTCAGTTTCAGGCAGACGTGATCACGTGATTGTTCATGGTTTGTACAGATTGATCTAGCTGCTAGCTTGTCTGATGTACTTGTGATCTCACCACGGTCTCGTTTGTGCAGTTCTCGTGGACGTTCGTCTTGCGCCTAGGGCCGCTGCCAGGCGCCAGCCACTGCCGGCACCTGCTCGCTTCGCGTGATCACCGGCGACCTGCCAGTCCGTGGCATGTCGATCGCCTCCGGTTGAGGTTGTTGTTGATATCCCGTAAAAAGAAAAACAGATTTCTGCCTGGCGTCTTGGCGTCGCGAGACTGTAGAATCGTAATAGACGTATTGTTATCGGCCGGGCTGAAAGCTTCTGAGTTTGTCAGTTTCAGGCAGACGTGATCGATCATGGCCTTGTACCGAGATTGATCTAGCTGCGGTCTGGTCTGTGCTGTTTGACGTGGACGTTCGCCTTGTGCCTACTGTGTTGTTTGACGTGGACGTTCGCCTTGCGCCTAGGGCCGCTGCCACAGGAGGGCATCTGAGCGTCGTGACTTCAATCCGCCGGGCATGCGACTTCAATCCGCCTGGCGTGATCACCGGCATCGTAATGTCGTATTCTCGCCGGCCGTGATGATCTCGTCCTAGATATGCAGCCTCGTAGTAGGCCCGTGCTAGATTACATATATAGTCTTTGGATCCGCTGGGTGATGCCTATCTTTTGCTTTAGATTACAAAGAGTCCATCGCTAACACAAATGGCCATTGTATTCTTTCCTTTAGAGATAAACCATGCACGCGAGTTGACGTCGTATACCAAGCTAGCTCTTACAACGTGAGATCCACATAGACTAATCTGGACACTGGAGAGTAACGCATCTGGTAAGGGGTGAGTTATGTCTACCGTAGTCTACGGATCCTTTTTTATTTCTTTTTAAAATCCCACCCGTTCCTTTGGTGGAGTCCAATTAGAATACGAATCAACTACTACACGTCTAGTCCTGCCATAGTATGTTTAGGCGTTAGTCCTTCGTTGCCTAGTCCATAGATCTGAACCGTTGAGATCTCATAAGTTAAAAGTAAAAAATCTTAACCGTTGGTTAACCTGTGTTTTAATTATATAATAGATTATTTGGTTCAATGTAAAATAATACTGACACTGATTACCTTCTGTCTAGCTAGACCGCAGCATAGTAGCTGCAGCTTCACTTGGCATTTCTCCAAGTGTTGGATCAGACTTCACCTGCCCAATATTATCTTCCTGAATCTCACTGTGCAGGGTATCTTCATTTCCCAGAGTTGTTGTACTAGACCAAGCAACAAATTCGGCTAATATCAATGCTATTATATTTATTTTTATATTATAATGCAGTTAGAAGAAAACTGGTATCTATCCATACCTACATATGCACGTGTGGGATCGTAGTCGTTTTACTAATTGGCTTAGAGTTTCAATCTTAGATGTCTCACACAAGTTCAATGAGGCATGAAACCTATTTATCCTCTCTAGTTCCGCAATTACTCATGTACACCCCTCTTTGATATATTTCCGTCTTATATATATCCCCCATTTGGTTAGATTTTATGGTGGCTTTAGTCTATAGACTAATTTGAAAAAACCTGTTGTATTCTCTACAGGCCTGATTCTCTATCATCATGAAACTGTTGTCCCCAAAGAGAATATTGAACACTATGTTACATAACCTACATATGCACGTGTGGGATCGTATTCGTTTTACTAATTGGCTCAGAGTTCCAGTCTTAGATGTATGAACACAAGTTTAATGAGGCACGAAACCTCTCTCTAGTTCTGCAATTAATCATTTACATCCCTCTTTTGATATTGTTTCCGCCTTATATATCCCCCATCTGGTTTAGATTTTACGGTGCATTTAGGCTATACACTAATTTGAAAAACCTATTGTATTCTCGATCATCATGAAACTGTTGTGCCCAAAGAGAATATTGAACACTGTTATATAACCTAGAGGTAACAAGGCAATTAATTAAAAGTACCTTCAAGTAGACCATATGTAGAATATACATACCCTAGCTAGTCGAATGGATATTTCATAGAGATCGAATAATGAATATAACAAGTTAAGATAGTTTGCTTTGAAATATGCATATACCTTGGTTCATCAGCCTCCAACTCCAAGAAGCATCTGTAAATGGCAAGATTGTACCAAAGGAAGGCAACCAAGGCCAGCATCAATAGCAAATGGCACAAGACCGAGAGGATCTGGGATAATAACATGATCGCGGGAGAAATTGGCATCCCAATCATGAGAAGAAAGGGCAGTAACTGTTGCATCTGCTCTCGGAGGAGAACTTCTTGCACGGGTAGCTGCGTGGCAAAGTATACCCACACGCCAACATGGATCCAGCCAAAATACGAGAGGATGAAAGTGATATCCAGCTCGTCAGTCACGTTCGCTAGATAGATAACCATCGCCATGAACGAAGTCCAGACCAGCACCGCAATGGGTGCTCCAATGTAAATATTGAAGTTCAATTCTTCGACACTGTCCTTGGCATTGAAGGAGGGGCTAGGCGACGCGTGGATAGCCGGCTCGTCGTCCTTGAGCAGGCGGTGCACACCGAGAGAGTAGCCCAGGTTTGCAGCAGCCCAGACTGTGCTGAACAGGAGGACGAAGGTGGCAGTGGCTGATCCTATCGCCGCGGCGGAAAAGAAGGCGAGCAGGGGGCCGTAAGAGAGCCGAACGCAGTAGGAGAAGAACCACTGACCCCGCCAGATGCACACGAGGAAGAAGAAGACGTATGAGCAGATACTGATGGATATGATCCACAGTTGGGACATAGGGTGTCCGTGGTAGCGCACCAGTAATAAGAGAGGAACGGCCACGGCCACCACCGCCATGACAGCCAACACTATGGCGCGCGGACTCCCACCTCCAGCGGGTGACAGCGGTCCCTTTTCTTCGTTTCCGGCGGCGGCGGAGGAGAAGGCATCGGCCTCCAGCTGGATCGAGTCGGGGACGTCGGCCCTTTCCCCAATCTCGATTCCATTATTCGTCATTACCCTTAATTTGTCGGATCGATCCGGTGAAGTCGGCCGTGTTCGTCGCCGTCGAGGATGTCTACCACTTTTCTTCGTTTCCGGTGGCCTCTTTAGGGCTTGTGTGGTATAGTATTTTTTGCGATTGGTTTTATCATATTTGGCCAGCTTTATCCTGTATACTAATCTCCTTTATCCCTAAATCCGTTTGGTTTTATCGTACAGTATTTGGCAAGAATTTTTCAAACTCTAGTGTATTTTCTTAATATCCAATACACTACTACCCCTTACCGTGGATTGAAAAAAATGGAGATTCGATGAGATTAGGGATGGTGGGGGTTTCACCCAATCTCTCTGGAGATTATCCCTAGTAATCCCCTAAAACCCCGCCTTACGAAGACAGGGAAAGCGGCCAAGAACTCGCGTTGCTACTCCCATCCGTGCTCCTTGATCATGCCTTCAAGGCCCTTCATCATCGAACGGCTGCAGCTTTCTCTCACCACGCTCTTAAAATTAACAAAAAACTTCAATTCCGTATTTTCATCACGTTCCCTATCTCCTTATTCTGGCCCTATTGCTCTACGTGGAGTCGTAAAGGACGTTGTTATCGGGCGATGGTGCCAACTGCGCGGAGTTGCGAAGGACCAAACATGTCATCATTGCGCGGAGATGGGAAGGACGTCATCCGTAGTGACAACATCAGTGCCAGCAAACAGTTGGGGCGTGTTTTGTTTCCTGCATCCATTTTGGCCATTTTGCATCCGTGTCCCAGCAGGGTCTGGCCCTGAAAAAAGAGGCGAAAGCCATGTTCTGCAGCCCATTTGGTTGCCCACAAAGAGGCGGCCAGGCCCGTTCCTCTTCAGCCAAAATCAGCAGTCCCAGTGTTTGGTGGGCTATGTAAAGAAACCCATGTAAAAACCTGGTGTTTGGTTATGTGCATGCCCATGAGATTACCATCACACAATGCACTTAAAAAAAGACAAATAAGAAAGGTAGTACTACACTAGCACAGAGTTGAGGTGCATCACAAATTCAACACATTATGTGTTGGTGATGCACTAGAAGTTTGTCAGGGGTTGCCTCCATACTTTACAAAAGACTGGGGCATCATAAATTCAGCACATTATGTGCTGGTGATGCACCAGTTGTTCATCAGCTGAGGGGTTTAGTATGTACCGCCTCGCAAAATATACCAAAAGTTCATCATCTTCACACACCATCATCACCACATTAGATGGACTACTACTTACTCTACAGCTGCATCATCACCTCATCACAGGTAGTGCTTGCAAAGGAAGGAAGTGAACCTCTGCTTAGTCATGAGAGGGCCCATGGAATGTAGGAGGCACATTCGTCTTCATTATCCATGAGGTGGCTCAGGGCGAGTTGCAAGGACTCAACCCCGATAGGATTCTGCAGACGAATCTTGCCGAAGATGATCCTCATCTGATCGTAGTTCTGAATTCGCTTGTTCATGTACGGTTCATCCTTAGGGTGAAGTTGAAACAAAAACAGAGTTAGTCTCATCATGAAGGTAGGGAACTAAGTGCTAAACTGGAAGTGCAAATGCTTACCGCGAGATGTTTGATCAACACATCGTCATCCATCATGTAGATAGTACTCTCATCGCACCATTCCACTCCTTCTAGCTACGCCAGTGTGCGCAACCTGTTCCACCTGCACCTCCACTTCCTCAGATGGTTGTACACCTGCGTAGTGCTGACTTTGGTGCCGCAGAACTGAAGAACGTTCTTGCAGATGACCTCCAAGCACTTGTCTCTGATTCCTTTGTTGATGTCGACCCCCCTTGCACTAGTTCAGCCATCCTTGTGAGGACGAAGGTGGACAAAGTCGGAGGCCATGTATTGGACCCTTCCCTGCTCTCAGTCCAATGTAGTCACATGGCATAGCATATCCAAGCGGCTTCACAGACAACACTGATGTAGCCGGCATATCCGTGGAGGTTGGCAAGACCTCAGTGGTGGTGTCCTATGAACAATGTAGAGTTTATACCACGATCAGTTCATAGCATCGGAGCACGCATAGCATGATAAAAGGTGTGTTCATTGTCGTGGGGTAGATAACATGGCAGATGCTACTTTGGGGTAGCTTGAGTTGATGGGCAAGGCGACTCTGGTGTCTGGGAGATTGTTTAGCATTGCAGCGACAAATAGTTTACCCAGGTTTGGCCTCTCCATTGGAGATAAATACCTACTTCCTGCTATCTTGTTATTGATCTCGATCTCGATAACCTGGCTATGACAACAGAGCCGGATCTCGATCTAGGTTACAAGGTTCGCTTGACAACGTATGTTTCTCTCTTGGATTCTCTCGCCTAAGCTTGGATCGTAAGGGTTCTCAGGTAAAACCTCTTGTCTAGCTATGACCTAGGAGCCCGCTTATATAGACGGCCGGGTCTCCTGGTTCTTTACATGGTAAGCCCGGGTTCTACCCAGACTCGGAGTCCTACTCTAGATCTTCTGGCCTTCGTGTCCTCCAAGTCCTGAACCGCCTCTGGTCTTCTAGAACCTTTCCTTCCTGAACCGGGTTACCGCCAAACCTACTGGCCCAGCAACATAACCCGACCCATGCTGATGGTTAGCTGGCCTGGCCGAGCCTTCTACCTGGCGGGTCACGCTTCCCTCTTCATGAGCCTACCGGGTTATTATCCCTCCATCAGTAGCCCCCAGGTTAACTTGGACGCCGGGTTTGGCGTGCTTCTCTTTAGCTTCATTCTTTAATCTCTCGAGTGAAGCCGCCACTCTCGATGTTCGAGTTAACCTGCTAAAAAACAAGAACAAACACATAATAACTTTAATACCGGGTCACCTAGGCCAGTACTCTTTGGCGACCCATACTGTAACCCGGCTGATCATACCGGGTTCATACGCCTCCGGGTTTCTTGATCGACGCTTAGCAAGAATTATCGCCCAAACGTAAATCCTTCCTCAATCAATTTCAATCGTTATCTTATCACTTAATATCCCGTAATTATCTCGTTCTGTTTGTCGTTGACTTTTGGTCAAAGATCCTTATCTCTTCACTTTTTACCACAACACCCCTAGGGCTTTTACTGCGCCTATAAAAAGGAAACTAGGGTTACCGCACTGTCACTTTCCCCATCTTCTTCCCAGGCCAGTTCATCTTCAACCTCACGCGGCCGCTGCAATCCATCTCCAATCGAGCTTCCAAATCTCTGCGCAAAGACCCGTAAGTACGATTCCCTCACGCATCCATACTTCACATTCGATTCTGCTTTGAATCGTGCCCAAATTTACTCTATATTCTCCTCTCCACACACCCGCATCTGCATCTAGGGTTCCTCATCGCCATTGTTGCCATTCAAACTGCTCAAGAACCCTACGCCATGGGAAAAGATAAGGTGAAGGCTGGGGGACCACGAGCTGTGAAGAAGACCGCAAAGAAACCAGTGAGCTCAAACGTTGGTTGATCCGGCTCCGCCGCCCCCGCTGCTGCTCAGGTCAATTGGACCAAGTCCATTGTGACAAATCTGATGCTGCAAGAATACGTGAACTGCGGCGAGCTTCCTCCCAAAAACGAGATCGAATGGCGCCCTGCTGGAGAAGAGATCCGCCCTAGTCCCAAGGACAGCGAGGTCGTTGTTTTCCTTGACCATGTTCAGCGTGGTCTCCGCCCCCCCCGTCCCCCCCGGGTTCTTTATTTTTTCGCCGGGTTCTCAAATATTACGGCCTTAGGCCCCAGGATATAGGCCCCAACTCTATACTCAACATCAGCAACTTTGTTGTCTTCTGTGAGGACTACCAGCAAATGGCTCCTAGCCTTGATCTTTTCCTCGAGTTTTTCTATTGCAATCCATCTCTCAAGGACCAAGTGATCCCATATGGTGGAGTTGCGATCCAACGCTGCAGGGAATGCGATTTCCCGGCTCTCGCTTTGGCCAGTCACCCTAAGGGTGGCAAAACACTTATTTCTATTGCAAAGACACCTCCCCCGAGTCAGACGATGCTCGCTACCCCACTTTCCAGAACTCGGGCTTGTCGTACGAGACTAAGATGAACAGCTATGCTGATGACGCTGACCGGGTTAAGCTCGAGCCCATAATTCGCCGGGCCAAAGCTTTACTCGCCCATGGCCTTAAGGGCACAGACCTTGTCAAGTGCTGGATTGGTTGGTTCATCCAACCCCTCAGCATCAGGACCCGGCTGATTTGCCAATACACTAGTGAAACCACTGACAACATGCGTTACTTTGAGATGACGCTAACTGATGACCAAGTTGTGAAGAATGCCAAGAAACTCCTTGGCGAAAACAAAACTGCCATTGCACTGGACGGGCTCGCCCCATTTAGTGCCAAGAACAAACCACCCACTGTAAGACACTCCTTTGCTTTCTAACTTGTTAACCCGGCTTTTATCACATAGCACACTTATATGTTCAACTTTCTTCATTTCAGGACTCCAAGTGGTGGAGCATAGACTACACCCCCACGTCCTCTCCTGATGGGGAGGACACAGAAAGTGAAGACGATGATGAAGAAGAAGAAGAAGGTGAGCTAGACTCTGTAGGCCGGCTCTTCATCCAATTGATTAACAGCGAATTCCCCAACAAGGACTCCTCTACTGACAACCCGGCAAATCTTATTCCAGGCCCCACTGACCCGACTTCTGACGTACTGCCGGGTCCCCAAACTGCTGGACCTCCTACTCAAAAGAGGACCCGGGCCACCATTGCTAAGGTACCATACTCTCATTTCTCAATTTACATGATGAACTCATCTCAAACCCAAGCACAAACGCAGGAAAAAGAAGCTGAGAAGGAGGCTGAGGCGAACAAGAGGCGCCGAACCCGATCTTCTACAAGCCACACATCCCTGAGCCCAGGTATCCCTCAACGCTCTTTGTCAAGCTGGGCCAAATCCATCCAAAAGACGCCCAGCAAAAAGTACTCTTTAGCTGGCAAGATCCGGGTTGCTAAACCATCTCGTTTATCAGATTCCTCCTCGGATGGTGTTAGCACACCCGAGGACTTCCAGATCAACACCGGGTTAGAAATGCTCTTCATCTTTTCCATATTTCACATACTTCATTACCCCTTTTTTGTTTGACAAAATCACTATCTTGTTCCAGTGCCTGAGCCTTTGCGGATGAAGACCCGGACACTCCTCCAGCGGCGTCTCCTCCTCCAGCAACAACAGAACCTTCTCCTATGGAGGAACATACTGAAGAACCGGTGGCCAGAGACGAGCCAATGGAGAATGTCACCCCCGTGGCTTCTCCAAAAAACTCGGTTGATCCTATGCCAGAATCCTCCCCAGCTACTCATTCGCCCGGGTTAGGCTCTGGAACCAAAGAGGATGAAGTACAAGTTACTGGAACCTGGCACGTTCCAGTACAAGGTGCTCCCGAAACTCCGGCCAAGGTGCCAGCTCCGAGTGCTAAGCCGGCGTCGCCTGCCAAGGAAAAGGACCTGGCTCCTTCATCAGATTTGCCGGCTCTGGGTGCCATGTCCGTCCCAGCCCTTTGCGATGAGTACTTCTCTCGCCTTGCTCAACGATATCAGGTACACACTTTACTTCTTGCCTTTATATTTTCTTGCATAACTATACCTTGAGTAGCCCCCAACCTCTAAGTTCATCACTTGTTGATGAGCTTGGTGCTTATAATATGAATTCCTCTGATAAAAAACTTCAATCCTGTAGCCCCCAAGGCCCGGATTGTCTGTTCACAGCAACCTGGGACTAAAAACTTCCATCGTTTAAAACTTGCCAACTTTCAGATCAAAACTTTGAACACTGTAGCCCCCAAGTGTCGGGTTGTGTGCCTGCAGCAACCTGGGACTTCTTTATTACATTGAAAATTTTAGCTTCAAACTGAGTAGCCCCCAAGTGCCGGGTTAGCTGTCCACAGCTACCTGGGACTAACACTTAGAAAATTTCAGACTTTTTTGCGCATGTAGCCCCCAAGTTCCGGGTTAACCTGCCTACGGTAACCTGGGACTAACATAAACTCTTGTATTTTAATAGGAAGACCACGCCAAAGTCGAGGCAGAAATCACCCGGCTCAAGGGCGTTGCTAAAACTGAATCTGAAACCTGGCTGACACAGGTTGAACAACTGCAAACCCTGGAGAAAAATGTCACAGAGCTAACCCAGGAAAACTCTGACCTCAAGAAGGAACTGGAGGAACATGAAGAACACTGGAAGGAGCAACGCGCCAATCTCCAAAGCAACTGGATGCAGCTACCACGGAGCTAACCCGGCTGAAGAAAATGATCACCTCTATGGTTGAATCCTTAGTGGGTAAGCATTACATCTTTGAACTCGAACTGAACTGAGCAAGCAGACCCGGTTTTTAAATCTCACTATTATGCCTTTCCTTACCCAGGCCCTCGTGATGGGAACCTCCGCATAACTGCTGCAAAGAAGATCAAGTGCGTGTACACGCTGACACGCCAGCTATACTTTGGCAGCTGCGAGGTCATCAAAGCCGCAAGGCTTTGGGAGAACCCGTCAAGCACATACACTGAAGTCCTTGGGCATCTGTCAACAATGCCACAATGGATTGATCTGCTAAAGAAATCTGCATGCAGGGCCGGGGTGATGCGAGGTCTTGCTTTGGCAAAGGCCTACCATCCCCAACTAAACCCGGCTCCTCTGAAGGACGGCTTTCCCCAATACAACACAGATGGCAAGGAATTTGACAAGAAGTGCTACTCCCGGGTTGTGAAGCAAACCGGCACGTTGCCACTGTAATTGCCAGCAAAATGAAGCTCACCACGCTGCAGTTCGGATACACCGAAAACGATGAAGAGATCATGGATGAGGAGCCACAACGTATCAACTCCTGCAAAGCTACAAGGACTCCATTGATCCAGCAAAGACTGCTCCTAGTACCTCCACTGCACCCAGCTCTGCTACGCCAACTATTCCTCCTCCATCACGGGCCACGGTTGAAGAAGATGATGAAAACTACTTCCAATCACTTCAACAGGTCACCCGACGCAACATCAAGGCCAAGGAGACCAAGGAGACAGAGACTGACCCGGCAGCCGCCAAGGAAGATGACCCGGCTAAAACCACCAAGGAACAACCCTCCAGCTCGCCTCACCGTGACCTGGCTCCTGAAGCCGAGGCCTGAAAAACTTATGCAGATGCTTTATCTCTGCAAAAAACAATTTCATTCAGCCCTTCGGGCAGTTTATTGTAATAACCTTAGCACTTTTTACACTATGCCTATGATGGTGTGCCTATGCACCTGATGAAACTTTATGCTACTCTCTGATAAACTTTTGCTTTGAAATATGCTCTTCTGTGGTTTCGATGACCCTTTTGATTTCTTGAACTGTGAGCCGGCTTTCGCATGGATACCTATCGCAACCTCTCTGAGAAAAACAGGGTCGAACCAAGTCCCATTGGGCATCATGGTTGATTGAATTTCCAGGCAAGAAATCAGGCCATAAAATTGCGAGTCACATCAGCCCAACAACAAGATAATCAAGAATAAACTAGTGGCATAAAAGCCGGGTGTTGGGATTGCAGCTACAAACCATTGAGGTAAGAGCCCCCAAGACCTGGATCAATGTTTATAAAGTAATGGCTTAACTATGCAACATTACCCCCATTGATCCTCATACTGGTGGGACGCACTCTTTGGGCATCCTCAAAGATAAAAGACAACTATTCACCCATAACCACTTGTTCAATGCTAAAAAACATAAACAACTGAAATTAAAACTACACCTTCATACTTCTGAATCCAAAATACTAAAGCTAAAACTGCGTTGCCGGGTCACAAAACATCGAGACCCGGATGATCGTAACAACCGGGTCTTGGGGAAAAAACTCTAACCCCTCCAGGACGAGCCCCCAAGACCAGCTTAACATGGAACTATGCAACATTACTGTCAAACATAAAGTAAAAAAAAACTGAAAACACAAATTTTGTTCAACCTTCACTTTATTGATAGAAAAGGTTAGGTCAGCAAGCCGCCTCATTAAAAACCTTCCATCCCCCTTAGGTACCCTGGTAAGGAAAAGAGCGCGTCTGAAACCTGCTGCCTGTTACATCGTGCATTACATCTAATATCTTGCTTTCTCACTAAGTATAATAGGGGCGCAGTGGGCGATGTTCCACGGCCGCTCGCGCTCCTCTAAGGAAAAAGTGGAGTGAGTTGTGTCGTTCACAGACACGGATTTTTCTCTAGCGTCCACCAGATAATATGAGCCATTGTGCAATTTTTTGCTGATGATGAAAGGCCCCTCCCAGGAGGAGATAACTTGTGCATCCCTTCCTTGGATTGCGTCCATCGCAACACTAATTCACCCTCCTGGAAAGTGCGAGTTTTAACCCGGCGACTGTGATACCGCCTCAAATCTTGCTGATATATTGCTGATCTCTCCAATGCTTGTTCTCTATTCTCCTCGAGAAAATCTACAGAATCTTGCCGGGTTTGCTCGTTTTCTGTTTCGACGTAAGCCGCCACGCGAGGCGAGTCATGAATAATATCACTTGGCAACACTGCCTCTGCCCCATACACCATAAAGAAAGGGGTCATCTTGGTGGATCTGTTTGGTGTTGTATTGATCCCCCAAACTACTGATGGCAACTCCTCAACCCACGCCCAGCGGCTCTGATGCACGGGACCCGGAGACGTGGTTTCAAACCTCGAAGCAACTCTTGATTTGCTCGTTCTACTTGTCCATTGGCCTGCGGATGAGCAACTGAAGCAACATCTAAACGAATACCCTGGTTTCCGCAGAACTTTGCCATCTCACCAAGGGACATGTTAGTGCCATTGTCTGTGATGATACTATGAGGAAACCCAAACCTGTGTATGATCTGCTTCAAAAACTTAACTGTTGTAGCTGCTTCACAATTTGTGACAGGCATCACCTCAACCCACTTTGTAAACTTGTCAATGGCAACCAAGAGGTGGGTCTTCTTGCAAGGAGACATGCTAAAAGGACCCACCATATCAAGCCCCCAAACTGCAAAAGGCCAAGTCAAAGGTATTGTGCGTAACTCCTGAGCCGGCACGTGGATTTGCCTTGCGTACCTCTGACAACCATCACATCTGCTTACCAGGCGCTCTGCATCTGCCTGGGCTGTGAGCCAAAAAAACCGTGTCTGAAAGCTTTTGCTACTAAAGACCTTGTTGAGGCATGATGACCACAATCTCCCTCATGAATCTCTTTCAGAATTTGCCGGCCTTCCTTTCCAGACACACATCTCTGAAACACTCCAGAGACACTTCTCTTATATAACTCGCCATCAATAACCACGTAAGCCTTAGCCCGGCGCACAATTTGCCGGGATATAACTTCCTGCTCTGGCAACTCTCCACGCAAAAGATACGCCAAGTAAGGTTCTGTCCACTCTGGAATTTCATGAGTTGCTGCTACTAACTGCGAATCCGGGTCTTCCTGTGTCGCAAGCTCTTCCACCCCTGGAGCTTAACTGATGGAGTCCATAGCTCGTCCAAGAAAACATTAGGTGGAACCGGCTCTCTGCGTGAGCCGAGTCTTGATAAAGCATCTGCAGCATCGTTTTTCCTGCGATCAATATGATCCACCTGATAGCCTGAGAAAAACCCGGCTACCCTATCCACCTCTCTTCTGTAAGCCGCCATCGTTGCATCCTTTCTATCCCATGTTCCTGAAACTTGCTGTGCCACAAGATCTGAATCCCCATAGCACTTGATATGCTTGATGTTCATCTCCTTTGCCATACGCAAGCCATGCAACAAGGCCTCATATCTGCCACATTGTTAGAACAATCAAAGTGAATCTGCAAAACATAACTCAACTTATCCCCTTGGGAGAAGTTAACACAACACCGCTCCTGAACCTTGTGCTTGCTTAGACCCGTCAAAGTGCATGACCCAAGGCTTGAGACTCGGGGTAAGGGGTGGTGCACTCAACTGCGTCCAATCATTAAGAAAATCAGCCAATGCTTGAGACTTGATAGCTGTGCGAGGCACATAGTCAATGTGATACGGCCCCATCTCTATTGCCCACTTGGCAATTCTTCCTGTAGCTTCTGAATTTCTGATGATATCTGCTAAGGGTATTGAACACCACTGTGATTGGATGCTCCTGAAAATATGGTTTCAACTTTCTACTTGCCATGAAAACACCAAACACTAGTTTCTGCCAGTGTGGATAGCGTTGCTTGGCTTCTGACAACACCTCACTGACATAATAGACCGGCCTCTGAACCGGTTTTTTTTCCTTCCTCCTTACGCTCGACCACCACCACAGCACTCACAGCCTGAGGCCCGGCAGCGACGTATAACAACATGGGTTCCTTGGGACCCGGGCCGCCAGAACTGGGCTCTGATAACTGTTTCTTCAGAGCTTCAAATGCCTCATCTGCCTCCTGATTCCACACAAAATTGTTGTTTTCTTTAGTAACTTATACAAAGGGATTGCTTTCTCTCCGAGCCGGATATAAACCGGCTTAGCGCAGCCACACAGCCTGTCAACTTTGAACATCTGCCAATTCCTCTGGTTTTTTCAAACTTTGGATGGCTCTGATTTTTTCCGGGTTTGCCTCAATTCCACGCTCTGACACAATGAAACCAAGCAACTTTCCCGCTGGAACTCCAAACACGCACTTTGTAGGATTGAGCTTCATCTTATACTTCCTCAAATTTTTGAATGTTTCTGTAAGGTCACAATGAATGACCCGGCTTTTTCTGACTTGATCACCACATCATCCACATAAGCATGCACATTGCGTCCAATCTGATGTGAAAACAGTTTTGGATGCACCTCTGATAAGTTGCTCCTGCGTTCTTCAACCCAAAAGTCATGGTCTTGTAACAAAAAGCACCAAAGGGGTGATGAACGATGTCTTTTCCCAATCCTGCCTGTTAAGCTTGATCTGATGATAACCTGAGTATGCGTCCAGAAAACACAAGAGCTCGCTGCCTGCAACTGCGTCAACGATTTGATCGATGCGCGGCAGTGCAAACGGGTCCTTGGGACAATGCTTATTGAGACTTGTAAAATCGATGCACATCCTCCACTCATTATTTTTCTTCAGAACCAAAACCGGGTTAGCCAACCACTCTGGGTGAAAAATCCATGATAAAGCCGGCTTCCAATAACCGGGCTATCTCCTCTCCTATAGCTTTTCTTCTTTCTGCATTCATTTTTCTCAAACCTTGTTTTACCGGCCTTGCCTTAGGATCAACATGTAAACGGTGCTCAGCGAGTTCAGTCGGAATGCCTGGCATGTCACTAGGTGTCCATGCAAAAACATCCCGATTCTCACGGATGAACTCGATGAGCGCGCTTTCCTATTTATCAGTTAGCTGGTCCCTATGGCGAACTGCTTGGAGGAATCCCCAGGCACAAAATCCACCATCTTGGTATCTTTTGCTGCTTTAAACTTTGCCCTGTCATCTTCTGTTGTTGGTTTTTTGAGTGCCTTGTTGTCCTGCGGGTCAAGATTAGACCTGTAAGCTTTCAACTCCTCTCTAGCACAAGTTTGCTCTGCCAGGGCTGCATCTCCCTCATCACATTCTGCCGCATTTCTTTGTTACCATGAACTGTGATGATCCCCTTGGGACCCGGTATCTTCAACTGTAAGTACACGTAACACGGCCTTGCCATAAACTTGGCGTAAGCCGGCCTTCCGAACAACGCGTGATAAGGACTTGGAAATTTCACCACCTCAAAAGTGAGCCACTCGACCTAAAGTTATGGATAGACTCGCCAAAAGCAACCTCTAATGAAATTTTTCCCTCTGGTGTAGCTGACTTCCCAGGAACTATACCATGAAACACTGTTGACGTTTCTGTAGCTGTGATTCCTTCAGACCCATGCGTATAAATGTCTCCCAATACAAGATATTAATGCTACTACCACCATCCATCAAAACCTTCTTTAGCTCAAAGCCATGAACTTGAGGAGCCACAACTAAAGCAAGCAGACCCGGGTGTTCCACCACCCCCGGTGATCTGCTCTACTCCACGTAATAGTATGCTCTGACCATCTCAAATACCTTGGCACCCCTGCAGCCACTGAGTTAACTGCCCTTTTGACTATCTTTCTCTCTCTCTTGGTCGTGCCACTAGTGTATATATGATATTGACCAAGTTGCCTTGGCTGATTCAGAATCCACCCTGATTACCTGTATTTTGGCCGGGTCCCGCGTTGCCAGTAGGCACCGCATTTGCTCCAGTTAAAGGCCCCGCAGCCGGGTTAGCACTCGGGCCGGGTCCTCCACCTCTGTTTGCTCCTTGCAAAGCTCTCTGAACCTCGTTGTTTTTCCACCTATTCAGATCTACACACTGGGCCAATGAATGATTGGCGGGTCTGCGTTCTTACTATGACGAGGACACGGCATCCTGAAGGCTCTTCAGTGCTCATTGGACGGATCCTTGATAAGTATTTCCACCACTGTAATTCCCATTGTTTTCCTGGTAACCTCTGTTTTCCTGATAACCTCTGTTTTCCTGATAATTTCCATCCATCCTTTGCCTCTGAAACCCGGCATTTGCGTTTGCCACTAGCTCTGAATTTCCCTCCTGATGCCACGCTTGTGCTGATTCTGATTGTTGTTGTTATTGTTTCCGGGCCATTGTGTTCCTTCCTCCATTATTCACACACCTTTCCCTTTTTCTTCCTCGTTATCATCTTGGGTCTTGTCCGTAGCTGTATCTGTTGCACGCATCCATCAACTCTGCCATAGTAACAGGCTTAACCCGGTGCCCCTCCTTCATGCGGCCCAGCTTCTGGACCAAGGAAGCGTACTTGCAAGTTTTTTCCATCGATGAAATTGCGTCCTTGGGCTCAATACCAGATGAGGAGTGAAGGATCTCCGTGACCCGGCCCATCCAATGGCGTGCTGACTCGCCTTTCTTCTGTACACAACGGTCCGATCCTCAATGGAAAACAAACGCTTGCACGTACCCTGGAAATGCTTGATAAAAATGCCTTCAACTCATCCCAAGAACTGATAGACTTCTTGGCAGATTCTTGAACCACAACTTCGCTGCACCATCACTCATCATCAGATACATGTACATTGCACAAACATTCTCTGTGGCATTGCATATACACATTGCCATCTCATAGCTACTCAACCAGCTTGCCAGGTCCATGCTCGGCTCGTAATTGGAAATCTTGCTTGGCTCCTTGAACTTCTCAGGGAAAGGCTCCGCTCTAATGGCATTTTGAAAGGCACTTTGGCCCGGCTAAGGTAGAAGAACTTGCTAAAAAATTATTGTTACCAGGCGAGCTTGCAGATGTTGCCAGCGCGGGACCCGGTCCTCCTTGTGGTACTCCAACCGCAGGTATTGCCGGGTTTGCATTGGCTGCACTTCTTCCCGCTCGCGATCTATTGACGATCTGCTGAGCCACAGAAATTGCAGGGGCGGGTTGGGGCTGCTGTGCCATGGCAAGCCCGGCCAATGGCGGGTTCTCACCGTGGCGACTCTTACTACGATAAGTTTTAGAATGAAGCGCACTTTTCTCTTTTGAATACTGAACTTGCTGAACTACTGCGGTACGCAACATGTCAATGGCACGTCGGGCCTCAATCTCTGCTGGCGAATCTCCCAATGGAATACGGTCAAGTGCTAAAGTCGCGGCGTATACGTTATCTGCTGGATTGGAAAAATGACCTGTTGGTGTGTGGAACCTTGGTGTTCTGGGTGGCAGACCCGGATTTCCCCTGGCTCCCCCAGCGAGTAAACCCGACAATGCTGCAGCCGCAGCACCGGCTCCTCCTGTTCCTCTATTTGGCTCTGCATTTGTCCTGGCTACTAGAGCTACTTGAGTTATATCGATTGGTTGATTTTCTGGGGTTCTAAACAATACCGTTGGATTTATGACATTCTCCCCGTGGGCCAGCCGGCTCTGATGCCTCCTCCGGTGAGCCCTTGTCATCCCATTGAGACGATTTTCCTCATCCTCTATTTGCTTTCGCCTAACCTCCATATCTTGCCTCTCTGCCATTGTGTCTCTGCGCATCTGCTCCAAAGCCCGGCATGCTGTATCCAATTCCATAGCTCTAGCCGCCGCATTTTCTGGGGTAACCAACCTCGTTAGTGCTGATAGATCTGGGACCGGGCCATTGCTAAACAAGGCCTGGGCACCAGTCGTGTTGTTTCTTTCTTCGCCCTAAGCCCGGTTATTGAGAAAACCGAAGCTGTTCCTGAAACGCGCCGTGTCTTCACTTTCTTCTGACACCGAAGCCGGGTCTCCATCAACTCTTTGACCCGCCAACTCCAGTACTGGTGGCAATTGTTGCTGTTGTTGACCCGGAGTAAAAGCAGGTGGCATGGCAGTTGATGGTGATGCTCCCACATTGGTAGACGGGGCTGTGTAAACTGCCACCCTCCTAACCGGGCTTGGACTGGACTCTTGCTCCTCTTCATCCTCTTCTTCTGCCTCATATCCGAACCGGCCTTCGAACAGGGGCAAGATCGATTCTGAATCTGCATGGTCCACCACGTCACCCGGGATTTGAGCCAGATTTCCCGATCGTTCCTCATGCGCGTCCAGGGACGGCTCAACTTCAGTCGTGCCAACTGATTCTTCTCCATCAGATTGAACAATTGTGGCAGCTCCTGACACAGATTCATAGTCTCCATCACTAGCAGATCTAGTTGCAACCATACCAACAAAAACATGAAACTTGCCAATTGGAATAACATCAACTGATTCAAGTAGATCCGATTTCGGCCCCTAGCCAGAATCATCGACGATGGGCTCTCCTTGCGAGTTGCGGGTGATCTCGCTGAAAACAAAATTCTCCACTCCTTGCGCTGCTTCTCCCATGATGGTGACACATTTGGACACGATTCCCACAGACGGCGCCAACTTTCGTGGGTAGATAACACGGCAGATGCTACTTTGGGGTAGCTTTAGTTGATGGGCAAGGCGACTCTGGTGTCTGGGAGATTGTTTAGCATTGCAGGGACAAAGAGTTTACCCAGGTTCGGTCTCTCCATTGGAGATAAAGACCTACTTCCTTCTATCTTGTTATTGATCTCGATCTCGATAACCCGGCTACGACAATAGAGCCGGATCTCGATCTAGGTTACAAGGTTCGCTTGACAGCGTATGTTTCTCTCTTGGATTCTCTCGCCTAAGCTTGGATCGTAAGGGTTCTCAGGTAAAACCTCTTGTCTAGCTATGACCTAGGAGCCCGCTTACATAGACGGCCGGGTCTCCTGGTTCTTTACATGGTAAGCCCGGGTTCTATCCAGACTCGAAGTCCTACTCTAGCTCTTCTGGCCTTCGTGTCCTCCAAGTCCTGAACCGCCTCTGGTCTTCTAGAACCTTTCCTTCCTGAACCGGGTTACCGCCAAACCTACTGGCCCAGCAACATAACCCGACCTGATGGGGGGATCATAACCCGGTAGGCCCATGAAGAGGGAAGCATGACCCGCCGGGCAGGAGACCCGGCCAGGCCAGCTAACATCAGCATGGGTCGGGTTATATCGTTGGGCCAGTTGGTTTGGCGGTAACCCGGCTCAGGAAGGAAAGGTTCTAGAAGACCAGAGGCGGTTCAGGACTTGGAGGACACGAAGGCCAGAAGAGCTAGAGTAGGACTCCGAGTCTGGGTAGAACCCGGGCTTACCATGTAAAGAACCAGGAGACCCGGTCATATATATAAGCGGGCTCCTATGTCATAGTGAGACAAGGAAGTAAGAACGAAGCAAGCTTAGGCGAGAGAACCATCGAGAGAAACACACCTTGTAACCCAGATCGAGATCCGGCTCTGTTGTCGTAGCCGGGTTATCGAGATCAAGATCAATAACAAGATAGCAGGAAGTAGGTCTTTATCTCCAATGGAGAGGCCGAACCTGGGTAAATCCTTTGTCCCTGCAATGCTAAACAATCTCCCAGACACTAGAGTCGCCTTGCCCATAATCTCAAGCTACCCCAAGGTAGCATCTGCCGTGTTATCTACCCCACGATAGTTGGCGCCGTCTGTGGGAATCGCGTCCAAAGGTGTCACCATCATGGGAGAAGCAAAGCAAGGAGTGGAGAATTTCGTTTTTGCCGAGATTACTCTCAACTCGCAAGGAGAGCCCATCGTCGACGATTCTGGCTGGGGGCCGGAATCGGATCTACTTGAATCAGGTGATGTTATTCCAATTGGCAAGTTCCATGTTTTTGTTGGTATGGTTGCAACTAGATCTGCTAGTGATGGAGACTATGAATCTGTGTCAGGAGCTGCCATAATTGTTCAATCTGATGGAGAAGAATCAGTTGGTACGGCTGAAGATGAGCTGCCCCTGGACGTGCACGAGGGACGATCGGAAACCCGGCTCTAATCCCGGGTGACGAGGTGGACCATGCAGATTCAGAATTGATCTTGCCCCTGTTTGAGGGCCGGTTCAGATACGAGGTAGAAGAAGAGGATGAAGAGGAGCAAGAGTCCAGCCCAAGCCCAGTTAGGAGGGTGGCAGTTTACACCGCCCCGTCTACCAATATGGGAGCATCGCCATCAACTGTCATGCCACCTGCCTTTACGCCGGGTCAACAGCAGCAACAATCACCACCAGTACTGGAGTTGGCGGGTCAAAGAGTTGATGGAGACCCAGCTTCGGTGTCATCAGAAAGTGACGACACGGCGCGTTTCAGGAACAGCTTTGGTTTTCTCAATAACCGGGCTCAGGGCGAGGAAATAAACAACACAACTGGTACCCAGGCCTTATTTAACAATGGTTTGGTCCTAGATCCATCAGCACTTACGAGGTTAGTTACCCCAGAAAACGCGGCGGCTAGAGCCATGGAGTTGGACACAGCACGCCGGGCTTTGGAGCAGATGCGCAGAGATACAATGGCAGAGAAGAAAGATATGGAGGTTAGGCGAAAGCAGCTAGAGGATGAGGAAAATCGTCTCAATGAGATGACCAGGGCTCACCGAAGGAGGCATCAGAGCCGGCTGGCCCCAGGGGAGAATGTCATAAATCCTGCGGTGTTGTTTAGAACCCCAGAAAATCAACCAATCGATATAACTCAAGTAGCTCAGTAGCCAGAGCAAATGCAGAGCCAAATAGAGGAACAGAGGAGCTGGTGCTGCGGCTGCAGCATTGCCGGGTCTTCTCGCTGGGGGAGCCAGGGGAAATCCGGGTCTGCCGCCCAGAGCACCAAGGTTTCACACGCCAACAGTCATTTTTCCAATCCAGCAGATAATGTGTATGCAGCAACTTTAGCACTTGATCGTATTCCATTGGGAGACTCGCCAGCAGAGATTGAAGCTCGGCGGGCCATTGACATGTTGCGTACCGCAGTAGTTCAGCAAGTTCAGTATTCAAAAGAGAAAAGTGCGCTTCATTCCACAACTTATCGTAGTAAGAGTCGCCACGGTGAGAACCCGCCATTGGCCGGGCTTGCCGCGGCACAGCAGCAAAACCCGCCCCAGCAGAACCTGCCTCAGCAGCACCAACCCGCCCCTGCAATTTCAGTGGCTCAGCAGATTGTCAATAGATCACGAGCGGGAAGAAGTGCAGCCAATGCAAACCGGCAGCGCCTGTGGTTGGAGTACCACAAGGAGTACCGGGTCCCGCGCCAGCAGCGTCTGCAAGCTCGCCTGGTAAAATAATTTTTTAGCAAGTTCTTCTACTTTAGCCGGGCCAAAGTGTCTTTCAGATGCCATTAGAGCGGAGCCTTTCCTGAAAAGTTTAAGGAGCCAAGCAAGATCGCAAATTACGAGCCGAGCACGGACCCTGCAAGTTGGTTGAGTAGCTATGAGATGGCGATGTGTATACGCAATGCCACGGAGAACGTTTGTGCAAAGTACATGTATTTGATGATGAGTGATGGAGCAGCGAAGTTGTGGTTCAAGAACCTACCAGAGAAGTCTATCAATTCTTGGGATGAGTTGAAGACAATTTTTATCAAGCACTTTCAGGGTACGTGCAAGCGATTGTTTTCTATTGAAGATCTTGATCGTTGTGTACAGAGGAAAGGCGAGTCAGCGCGTCACTGGATGGGCCGGGTCACGGAGATCCTGCACTCCTCATCCGGTATTGAGCCTAAGGACGCAATTTCATCGATGGAGAAAACTTGCAAGTACGCTCCCTTGGTCCAGAAGCTGGGTCGCATGAAAGAGGGCACCGGGTTAAGCCTGTTACTATGGCAGAGCTGATGGATGCGTGCAACAGACACGCAGCCACGGACAAGACCCAGGATGATAGTGAGGAGAAAAAGGGAAAGGTACTGCGAATAATGGAGGAAGGAACAACAATGGCTCGGGAAACAATAACAACAACAATCAGAATCAGCATAAGCGTGGGCATCAGGAAGGGAATTCAGAGTTAGTGGCAAACGCAAATGCCGGGTTTCAGAGGCAAAGGATGGATGGGAATTATCAGGAAAACAGAGGGTATCAGGAAAACAGAGGTTATCAGGAAAACAGAGGTTACCAGGGAAACAATGGAAACTACAGTGGTGGAAATAGTTATCAAGGATCACGTCCAATGAGCACTGAAGAGGCTTTCAGGATGCCGTGTCCTCGTCATAGTAAGAACGGCAGACCCGCCAATCATTCATTGGCCCAGTGTGTAGATCTGAATAGGTGGAAAAACAACGAGGTTCAAAGAGCATTGCACGGAGCAAACAGAGGTGGAGGACCCGGCTCGGGTGCTAAACCCGGCTTCGGGCCCTTAACTGGAGCAAACACAGTACCTACAGGTAATGCTGGACACGGCCAAAATACAGGTAATCAGGGGGATTCTCGAATCAGCCAAAGCAACTTGGCCAGTATCACATATATACTAGTGGTGCGACCAAGAGAGAGCGAAAGGTAGTTAAAAGGGCGGTTAATACAGTTGCTGCAGGAGTTCCAAGGTATTTGAGGTGGTCAGAGCACACGATCACGTGGAGTAGAGCAGATCACCCGGATGTTGTTGAGCACCCGGGTCTGTAGCTTTAGTTGTGGCCCCCAAGTGGATGGCTTTGAGTTAAAGAAAGTGCTAATGGATGGTGGAAGTAGTATCAATATCTATATTGGGAGACATTTTTGCGTATGGGTCTCAAGGTATCACAGCTTCAAAAGACGTCAACAGTTTTTCATGGCATAGTTCCGGGGAAATCAGCCACACCAGAGGGAAAAATTTCGCTGGAAGTTGCTTTTGGCGAGTCCATCGACAACTTCAGGTCAGAGTGGCTCACGTTTGAGGTAGTAAAGTTCCAGAGCCCGTATCATGCATTGTTTGGAAGGCCGGCTTATGCCAAGTTCATGGCAAGGCCGTGTTATGTGTATTTGCAGCTGAAGATACCGGGTCCCAAGGGGATCATCACAGTTTATGGTAACAAAGAGATAGCGGCAGAATGTGACGAGGGAGATGCAGCCCTGGCAGAGCAAACTTGTGCTAGAGAGGAGTTGAAAGCTTACAGGTCTAATCTTGACCCGCGGGACAACAAGGCACTCAAAAAACCAACAACAGAAGATGACAGGGCAAAGTTTAAAGCAGCAAAAGATACTAAGATGGTGGATTTTGTGCCTGGGGATTCCTCCAAGCAGTTCGCCATAGGGACCAGCCTAACTGATAAATAGGAAAGCGCGCTCATCGAGTTCATCCGTGAGAATCGGGATGTTTTTGCATGGACACCTAGTGACATGCCAGGCATTCCGACTGAACTCGCTGAGCACCGTTTACATGTTGATCCTAAGGCAAGGCCGGTAAAACAAGGTTTGAGAAAGATGAATGCAGAAAGAAGAAAAGCTATAGGAGAGGAGATAGCCCGGTTATTGGAAGCCGGCTTTATCATGGAGGTTTTCCACCCAGAGTGGTTGGCTAACCCGGTTTTGGTTCTGAAGAAAAATAACGAGTGGAGGATGTGCATCGATTTTACAAGTCTCAATAAGCATTGTCCCAAGGACCCGTTTGCACTGCCGCGCATCGATCAAATCGTTGACGCAGTTGCAGGCAGCGAGCTCTTGTGTTTTCTGGACGCGTTCAGGTTATCATCAGATCAAGCTTAACAGGCAGGATTGGGAAAAGACATCGTTCATCACCCCTTTGGTGCTTTTTGTTACAAGACCATGACTTTTGGGTTGAAGAACGCGGGAGCAACTTATCAGAGGTGCATCCAAAACTGTTTTCACGATCAGATTGGGCGCAATGTGCATGCTTATGTAGATGATGTGGTGATCAAGTCAGAGAAAGCCGGGTCATTTATTGGTGACCTTACAGAAACGTTCAAAAATTTGAGGAAGTACAAGATGAAGCTAAATCCTACAAAGTGCGTGTTTGGAGTTCCAGCGGGAAAATTGCTTGGTTTCATTGTGTCAGAGCGTGGAATCGAGGCAAACCCGGAAAAAATTAGAGCCATCCAAAGTTTGAAAAAACCAGAGGAATTGGCAGATGTTCAGAAGCTGACAGGTTGTGTGGCTGCGTTAAGCCGGTTTATATCCCGGCTCGGAGAAAAGCAATACCTTTGTATAAGTTACTGAAGAAAACAGACAACTTTGTGTGGAATCAAGGCAGATGAGGCATTTGAGGCTCTGAAGAAGCAATTATCAGAAGCGCCAGTTCTGGCGGCCCCGGGTCCCAAGGAACCCATGTTGTTATACGTCGCTGCCGGGCCTCAGGCTGTGAGTGCTGTGGTGGTGGTCGAGCGTAAGGAGGAAGGCAAAGAAAACCCGGTTCAGAGGCCGGTTTATTATGTTAGTGAGGTGTTATCAGAAGCAAAGCAGCGCTATCCGCACTGGCAGAAACTAGTGTTTGGTGTTTTCATGGCAAGTAGAAAGTTGAAACCATATTTCCAGGAGCATCCAATTACGGTGGTCAGTTCAATACCCTTAGCAGATATTATCAGAAATTCAGAAGCTACAGGAAGAATTGCCAAGTGGGCAATAGAGATGGGGCCGTACCACATTGACTATGTGCCTCGCACAGCTATCAAGTCTCAAGCATTGGCTGATTTTCTTAATGATTGGACACAGTTGAGCGCACCACCCCTTACCCCGGGTTTCAAGCCTTGGGTTATGCACTTTGACGGGTCTAAACAAGCAAAAGGTTCAGGAGCTGGAGTCGTGTTAACTTCTCCCAAAGGTGACAAGTTGAGCTATGTTTGCAGATTCACTTTGATTGTTCTAATAATGTGGCAGAATATGAGGCCTTGTTGCATGGTTTGCGTGCGGCAAAGGAGATGAACATCAAGCATATCAATTGTTATGGGGATTCAGATCTTGTGGCACAGCAAGTTTCAGGAACATGGGATAGAAAGGACGCAACAATGGCGGCTTACAGAAGAGAAGTGGACAGGGTAGCCGGGTTTTTCTCAGGCTGTCAGGTGGATCATATTGATCGCAGAAAAAATGATGCTGCAGATGCTTTATCAAGACTCGGCTCACGCCGAGAGCCGGTTCCACCTAATGTTTTCTTGGACGAGCTATGGACTCCATCAGTTAAGCCCCAGGGCGTGGAAGAGCTGGCGGGTCAGGAAGACCCGGATTCGCAGTTAGTAGCAGCAACTCATGAAATTCCAGAGTGGACAGAACCTTACTTGGCGTATCTTTTGCGTGGAGAGTTGCCAGAACAGGAGGTTATATCCCGGCAAATTGTGCGCCGGGCTAAGGCTTACGTGGTTATTGATGGCGAGTTATATAAGAGAAGTGTCTCAGGAGTGTTTCAGAGATGTGTGTCTGGAAAGGAGGGCCGGCAAATTCTGAAAGAGTTCATGAGGGAGATTGTGGTCATCATGCTTCGACAAGGTCTTTAGTAGCAAAAGCTTTCAGACACGGTTTCTTTTGGCTTACAGCCCAGGCAGATGCAGAGCGCCTGGTAAGCAGATGTGATGGTTGTCAGAGGTACGCAAGGCAAATTCATGTGCCGGCTCAGGAGTTGCGCACAATACCTTTGACTTGGCCTTTTGCAGTTTGGGGGCTTGATATGGTGGGTCCTTTTAGCATGTCTCCTTGCAAGAAAACCCACCTCTTGGTTGCCATTGATAAGTTTACAAAGTGGGTTGAGGTGATGCCTGTCACAAATTGTGAAGCAGCTACAGCAGTTAAGTTTTTGAAGCAGATTATACACAGGTTTGGGTTTCCTCATAGTATCATCACAGACAATGGCACTAACATGTCCCTTGGTGAGATGGCAAAATTCTGTGGAAATCAGGGTATACGTTTAGATGTTGCTTCAGTTGCTCATCCGCAGGCCAATGGACAAGTAGAACGAGCAAATCAAGAGTTGCTTCGAGGTTTGAAACCACGTCTTCGGGTCCCGTGCATCAGAGCCGCGGAGCGTGGGTTGAGGAGTTGCCATCAGTAGTTTGGGGAATCAACACAACACCAAACAGATCCACCAAGATGACCCCTTTCTTTATGGTGTATGGGGTGAGGCAGTATTGCCAAGTGATATAATTCATGACTCGCCTCGCGTGGCGGCTTACGTTGAAACAGAAAACGAGCAGACCCGGCAGGATTCTGTGGACTGTTAGAGGAGAATAGAGAGCAAGCATTGGAGAGATCAGCAATATATCAGCAAGATTTGAGGCGGTATCACAGTCGCCGGGTTAAAACTCGCACTTTCCAGGAGGGTGACTTAGTGCTGCGATGGACGCAATCCAAGGAAGGGATGCACAAGTTATCTCCTCCATGGGAGGGGCCTTTCATCATCAGCAAGAAATTGCACAATGGCTCATATTATCTGGTGGACGCCAGAGAAAAATCGAGTCTGTGAAGACACAACTCACTCAACTTTTTCCTTAGAGGAGCGTGAGCGGCCGTGGAATATCGCCCAGCTGCGCCCCTATTATACTTAGTGAGAAAGCAAGATATCAGATGTAATACACGATGTAACAGGCAGCAGGTTTCAGACGCGCTCTTTTCCTTACCAGGGTACCTAAGGGGGCTGGAAGGTTTTTAATGAGGCGGCTTGCTGACCTAACCTTTTCTATCAATAAAGTGAAGGTTGAACAGAAATTTGTGTTCTTCAGTTTCTTTTTTGCTTTATGTTTGACAGTACTGTTGCATAGTTTCATGTTAAGCTTGGTCTTGGGGGCTGGTCATTGAGGTGACAAAGTTATCCCAAGACCCGGCTCATACATTATCCGGGTCTCGAAGTTTTTGTGACCCGGTAAGAGCAGTTTTAGTTTTAGTATTTTGGATTCAGTAGTATGCCTGTTTAGTTTAAGTATCAGCGTTTATGTTTCTGTTATTGATTAAGTGTGATAGTTGTTTTTATCTTTGAGGACGCCCAGAGAGCGTGTCCCACCAGTATATGGATCAATGGGGTAATGTTGCATAGTTAAGCCATTACTTTATAAACATTGATCCAGGTCTTGGGGGCTCTTACCGCAAAGGTCCGTAGCTGCAATCCCAAGACCCGGCTTTTATGCCGTTAGTTTATTCTTGGTTATATTTCTGTTGGGCTGATGTGACTCACAAATTTATGGCCTGATTGCTCGCCTGGAATTCAATCAACCATGATGCCCAATGGGACTTGGTTCGACCCTGTTTTTCTCAGAGTGGTTGCGACAGGGTATCCATGCGAAAGCCGGCTCACAGTTAAAGAAATCAAAAGGGTCATCGAAACCACAGAAGAGGCATATTTCAAAGCAAAAGTTATCAGAGTAGCATAAAGTTTCATCAGGTGCATAGGCACACCATCACAGGCATAGTGTAAACAGTGCTAAGATTATTACAAAACGTGCCCAAGGGGCCGAATAAAGATTGTTTTCTTGCAGAGATAAAAGCATCTGCATAAGTTTTCAGGCCTCGGCTTCAGGAGCCGGGTCACGTTGAGGCGAGCTAGTGGGTTGTTCCTCGGTGGTTTTGACCGGGTTATCTTCCTTGGCAGCTGCCGAGTCAGTCCGGTTTCCTTGGTCTCCTTGGCCTTTGTCTTGCGCCGGGTCACCTGTTGAAGAGATTGGAAGTAGTTTTCATCATCTTCTTCTACTGTGGCCCTTGATGGCGGAGGAATAGTTGGCGTAGCAGAACTGGGTGCAGCAGAGGTACTTGGAGCAGTTTTGGCTGGATCAATGGAGTCCTTGTAGCTTTGCAGAAGATCGATGCGTTGTGGCTCATTATCCATCATTTCTTCATCTTTGGTGTATCCGAACTGCAGCGTGGTGAGCTTCATCTTGCTGACAATCATAGTGGCAACGTGCCGGGTTTGCTTCACAACCCGGGCGTAGCACTTCTTGTCAAATCCTTGCCATCGGTGGTATATTGGGGAAAGCCGTCTTCAGAGGTGCCGGGTTTAGTTGGGGATGGTAGGCCTTTGCCAAGGCAAGACCTCGCATCACCCCGGCTCTGCATGCAGATTTCTTCAGTAGGTCAATCCATTGTGGCATTGTTGACAAATGCCCAAGGACTTCAGTGTATTTGCTTGGCTGGTTATCCCAGAGCCTTGCGGCTTTGATGACCTCGCAGCTGCCAAAGTACAGCTGACGAGTCAGCGTGTACATGCATTTGATCTTCTCTTCAGCAGTCTTGCGGAGGTTCCCATCGCGAGGGCCTGCGAAAGTAAAGATATAACAGTGAGATTTAAAAAAACCGGGTCTCCTGGCTCAGTTCAGTTTGAGTTTAAAGAACATAATGCTTACCCACTAAGGATTCCACCATGGAAGTGATCATCTTCTTCAGCCGGGCTAGCTCCTTGGTAGCTACATCCAATTTCTTTGGAGATTGGCGTGTTGCTCCTTCCAGTGCTCTTCATGGTCATCTAGTTCTTTTTTGAGGTCAGAGTTTTCTGGGTTAGTTCGGTGATATTTTTCTCAAGGGATTGCAGTTGTTCAGCCTGGGTCAGCCGGGCTTCAGATTCAGCTTGTGCAATGCCCTTGAGCCGGGTGATTTCTGCCTCAGTTTTGGCGTGATCTTCCTGTTAAAACACAAGAGATAATGTTAGTCCCAGGTTACCGCAGGCAAGTTAACCCGGAACTTGGGGGCTACATGGGCAAAAAGTTTGAAATTTTCTAAGTGTGAGTCCCGAGTTGCTGTGGACAGCTAACCCGACACTTGGGGGCTACTCAGTCTTAACTAAAATTTTCAATATGATAAAGAAGTCCCAGGTGGCTGTGGACAGCTAACCCGGCACTTGGGGGCTACAGTATTCAAAGTTTGATGTGAAAGTTGGCAAATTTAAAATGCTGGAAGTTTTAAGTCCCAGGTTGCTGCAGGCACGCAACCCGGCACTTGGGGGCTACAGTGTCAAATTTTGTTTTGAAAGATGAGCAGTTTTAGGTGATGAAAATTTTAAGTCCCAGCTTGTTGTAAACAGACAACCCGGGCCTTGGGGGCTACAGGGTTGAAAACTTTCATGACATTTGTTTTTCAAGCACCAAGTTCATCAACAAGATAATCTTGGAGCTTGGGGGCTAGGCAGAGTATAGTTATGTTAGAGGTAGTAAGAAAAAATGAGTACCTGGTATATTTTTTGATCAGGGAAACAAGTTCAGTCTCCAGATTCTTGTGGTGAGAAAGGCGAGTGAAATATTCATCGCAGAGAGAAGGGATGGACATGGCATCCAGAGCCGGCACATCTGATGAAGAGGCCGGGTTCTTGCCCTTGGTAGGAGATGCCGGGTTAGCATCTAGAGCTGGAACCTTGGCAAGAGTCTCGGGAGCACTTTGTACTGGAACTTGCCGGGTTCCAGTAACTTGTACTTCATTTCTTTGGTTCCAGAACCTAACCCGGGTGAGGGAGTAGCTGGTGAGGATTCTGGCACGGGATTAGCTGAATTTTTTGGAGAAGACGCAGGAGTTGCATGCTCCTTTGGCTCCTCTCTGGCCACTGACTCTTCAGTATGTGCCTCCATAGGAGAAGGCTCTGTTGTTGCTGGAGGAGGAGATGCTGCTGGAGGAGACTCCGGGTCTTCATCCGCAAAAGCTCTGGCACTGGAACAAGATAGTGATTTAGTAAAACAAAAAAGGAGCAGTAAAATATGAAGGAATGGAAAAGGTGTGTAAAGTATCTCTAACCCGGCATTGATGCGGAAATCCTCGGGTGTGCTAACACCATCCGAGGAGGAATCTGACAAACGAGATGGTTTAGTGACCCGGATCTTGCCAGCTAAAGGGTATTGTTCACTGGGCGTCTTCTGGATGGATTTGGCCCAGCTTGATAAAGAGCGTTGAGGGATACCTGGGCTCAGGGAGGTCTGGCTTGTAGAAGAGCGGGTTCGGCGCCTCTTGTTCGCCTCAGCCTCCTTCTCAGCTTCCTTTTCCTGCGTTTGCACTTGGGTTTGAGATGAGTTCATTATATAAATTGAGAAGTGAGAATATGGTACCTTGGCAATAGTGGCCCGGGTTCTCTTTTGAGTACGAGGTTCAGCAGTTTGAGGACCCGGCAGTACATCAGAAGCCGGGTTAGTAGGGCCTGGAATAAGAGTTGTCGGGTTATCAGTAGAAGTGTCCTTGTTGGGGACTTCGTTGTTAATCAGTTGGAGGAAGAGCCGGCCTACAGAGTCTAACTCACCTTCTTCTTCTTCGTCATCTTCACTTTCTGTGTCCTCTCCATCAGGAGAGGATGTGGGAGTAAAATCCACGCTCCACCACTTGGAGTCCTGAGAAAAAGCAGTTAAAGTAATTAACAGTCTATGGAAGAAATTACCGGGTTAAGGTTAGCATAAATGATCAAGGACTGGTTTTTACCATGGGAGGTTTGTTCGTAGCACTAAAGGGGCAAGCCCGGTCAGTGCAATGGCATCCTTCTTTTCGCCAAGCAGTCTCTTGGCGTTCTTCACGATCTGGTCATCTGTCAGCGTCATCTCAGAATAACGCAGGTTATCTGTGGTTTCGCCAGTATATTGGCAGATCAGCCGGGTCCTGATGCTTAGTGGTTGGATAAACCAACCAATCCAGCACTTGACGAGGTCCGTGCCTTTGAGGCCATGGGCGAGTAAGGCTCTGGCGCGGCGAAGTGTGGGTTCCAGCTTGACCCGGTCAGCATCTGTAGCGTAGCTGTTCATCTTGGAATCGTATGTCAGGCCTGAATTCCGGAAACCCGGGTAACGAGCGTCATCAGATTCGGGTGAGGTATCCTTGCAATAAAAGTATGTGTTTTGCCACCCCTTGGGATGGCTGGCTAAAAGAAGAGCCGGGAAATCGCATTCCCGGCGGCGCTGGATTGCAACTCCACCATATGGGACTACTTGGTCCTTGCGAGATGGGTTGCAGTAGAAAAATTCAAGGAAAAGATCGAGGCTGGGAGCCATTTGCAGATAGTCCTCACAGTATACAACAAAGTTGCTGATGTTCAGCATAGAGTTGGGAGGAATATCTTGAGGCCTAAGGCTGTAATATTTCAAGACCCGGCGGAAAAATAGAGAGCCTGGGGCAAAGTCCGCGCTGAACGTGATCGAGGAAAACAACCACTTCACCTTCTTTTGGGCTGGGGCGGATTTCTTCCCCAGCAACGCGCCAGTTGATCTCTGTTTGGGGAGGAAGCTCGCCGCAGTTCACGTGTTCTTGCAGCATGAGATTTGTGACGGTAGATTTGGTCCAGTTGACCTGAGTAGCAGCGGGGGTGGCGGAGATAGATCCCCCAGTTTGGGAGCTGGGAGGTTTCTTCGCAAGTTTCTTCGTGCCACGGGGACCTCCGGCCTTCACCTTATCCTTCACCATGACTGCTGAGCTTCGAGGTTTCCTGGAAGAAACAATGGAGGTGAGAAACCCTAGCCGTAGATGTGGATGTGTGGAGAGGAAAGAGCAAAGCAAATCTGGGCGTGATTGGGAGCGGAATCGAGTGCGGAGCACGGATGCGTGGGAGAATCGTACCTGTGGATCTTCTCGCGGTGATTTGATTTAGAGGCTTGATTGGAGATTGGATCTGCGGTGCTACAGTGCAGGCGCGAGGAGAACGATGAAGATGAACAGAATGGGGAAAGTGACTGCGGGTCTCCTGGTCTCCTATTTATAGGCACGGTGAAAACCCTAGGGGTGTTGCGGTAAAAAGGGAAGAGATAAGGATCTTTGACCAAAAGTCAACGACAAACAGAATGAGATGATTGCGGAACATCAATTGATAAGATCGCAGTTGAGATAAATTGAGGACGGATTTATGGCCGAGTGACAATTTTGCTAAGTGTTGAAAGTGAAACCCGGTGGCGTATGAACCCGGTATAACAGAGCCGGGTTATGTTTTAAGTCGCCAAGAAGGATTGGCCGAGCTAAGAAAAGAGATGTACTCTGGTATTTAATCTGTAATGTGTTATTTTACGTTTCAGGTGATTAACCCAGCTGGCCAGGATAACAGTTCTGCTCAGAGAAGCAAGATTTAAGAATAGAAGCAGAGCATGCCAACCTGGCAACCAGGTCAATCTGGGGGCTACTGATGGGGGGATGATAACCCGGTAGGCCCATGAAGAGGGAAGCATGACCCGCCGGGCAGGAGACCCGGCCAGGCCAGCTAACATCAGCATGGGCCGGGTTATGTCGCTGGGCCAGTTGGTTTGGCGGTAACCCGGCTCAGGAAGGAAAGGTTCTAGAAGACCAGAGGCGGTTCAGGACTTGGAGGACACGAAGGCCAGAGAGCTAGAGTAGGACTCCGAGTCTGGGTAGAACCCGGGCTTACCATGTAAAGAACCAGGAGACCCGGTCATATATATAAGCGGGCTCCTAGGTCATAGTGAGACAAGGAAGTAAGAACGAAGCAAGCTTAGGCGAGAGAACCATCGAGAGAAACACACCTTGTAACCCAGATCGAGATCCAGCTCTGTTGTCGTAGCCGGGTTATCGAAATCAAGATCAATAACAAGATAGCAGGAAGTAGGTCTTTATCTCCAATGCAGAGGCCGAACCTGGGTAAATCCTTTGTTCCTGCAATGCTAAACAATCTCCCAGACACTAGAGTCGCCTTGCCCATAATCTCAAGCTGGCCTGGCCAGGCCTTCTGCCTGGCGGGTCACGCTTCCCTCTTCATGAGCCTACCGGGTCATTATCCCTCCATCATTCATAGTTGACGAGCAGTTCATAGCATGGGAGCACGCATCCAAGGTAAACCAGTGACACAATCAGTCATGTATGGGAGACAGTGGTACAAGGATGAGATCTACACATTGTAGAACAATCGACGTACCACGATCTCTCTCATACATGAACTATGGTGGATCTGCTCACAAGGATGACTACTCGATGTGCTAAGAACAACTCGATCTGCTAAGAACATGCTCAAAGATCTACGGCACTACCACAGTGAGCAAGAACTACTCGATCTGCCAAGAACTACACAGATGTAGGAGAATCTACTCAATCTATGAGGTGCTATAGGGTTAGGGTTACTTACCACCAGGGACCGAGTGGGAGAGACGCAGGACATGGCGGAGGACATCTCGTCGCCGAGCACCGCCGAATAGAGGAGAAGATCTCGCCGCTGAGTACCACCGACCGGAGGAGCAGATCTTGCCGCTGCTCTACTTCTTCTGCCTTCGACCGAAGGAGAAGAGCTCGAATGAGTGGGGGGGATGGTGACGCGAGTTTTGGCGGTCAGCCGAAGGGGGTGAAATAGAGGGCCGAAAGGGGGGTGACGGAAAAACTTCCGCCGATTTTTCGCCTCCGCGCGTGAGCTCGCGCCATCTCCAGGCTCGCATGAGCTCGGCTCCGCGTTCCCCTACCCTGCACCAAGGTGAATGAGAAAAGGGTGGCTGAGGGGAAACAGCCGAATCGGCCGTTCCTAGCGAGCCTGGCTGAGGGGTGCTTTGAGTTTCATGCGGGCCAACAACGCGGAACCGGGGCAGCCCACCAAACACTCGTTTTTGCATCCACGGGGCCTGACTCGAGAGTATGCAAGAAACAAACACGCCCTTGCTCTACGCGGAGTCAGAAAGGGCGTTGACTGCAACAGAAATGATGGCACAGTGCCAAAATGGCGCGTCAACTGTCGAGTTGCAGTGCGCAGAGTCGAACTCCTGGTAATGTTGAAAAATAGAGGGGGCGTTTAGATCTACTACTCAACCAATCACTTCTATTGTATGTGAAGTGAACCCTTAGAATCTAGATTTTGAAGTCATTGGTTGACCTTTTCCTTTGTTCTCACTCTCTAATTTATTTACATTATTTATTGTTTTGGCGGGATTTCAGAGAACGATTTTGAGAACTTATTGTTGCATCAGTTAAGCTCTCCACGTTGATTCGTTCGAGTAAGAATCCATGGGTTTGTTATTCTTGGAGCGTCAACTCCTAATTGGCTTGGCAGCTCTTCGTTGAAAATTGTGAAGAGTTCTAGACTTTTCGTTTCGTGGAATTTGTGAAGGGATTGTGAAGCTGGCCTATCTCGGGGTAGAGGAAAAAGCTTACTATAAGAAGAAACCCTAACTTCATGGAGGTGGCTCGAAGAAGAAGGTGAATTTTCGTTTGGGGTACTTCGTGGTAATCTGCATCTCTCCGTTGACCTAACTTTCTTACATGAAAGTGAACGCCACCATCTTTATTATCTTTAGAGTGAATTCCACTTTTTACCCCCTAAGATTAATTTCATGCCACTTTTTATCCAATTTAACAAAAAATCATCAAAATTACCCATTTAACAAACTTTCTTCCACTTTTTACCCTCTTTTATATTGTATCCTGTCCTGACCGCTGGGTCCCACTCTCAGTCTGACGTGGCATGTCCTAGTCAGCTCTTGAGTCGAGCCGAGCCGGTTTAACGATGGTGCTGGTTTAACCTGGGACGGTTAGACCTCGGTCGGGTCGAGCCAGGCCCGATCGCATGGATGTTTAGATGAACCGACCAGATGCCATACCCGCTCACACACCATCATCCTCCCCTGAGAGAAAACTCCAGGATCCTCAAACGCAAGCAAGACAACCTTCAGGATCAGCAGTATCAATCATAACCGGAGGAGATGGCTGTAGCAGTAAGCTCGTCGTCACCCGTGCTCCGCTCCCTATGACGCCCACACTTGGGCATGTCGTTGTAGCACCACTGCCACCGCACGAGGCTCACGCCCCATCTAGGCCGTCGCACCCGGCTTGCCGCCGCCGGTGCTCCTCTGCCGCACGAAGCCCATGTTGGAGCAGGTGCATGTAGCACCCGTATCGGCACCGCGGTGCTTTGCTGATGCACGAAGTCCACACCGGAGCAGGTGAATACCGTGATGCCACCACTGCTGATGCAAGAAGGTCACGCCAGAGTGGTCGTTGCACGCGTGGCGCTGCCGCTAAGGCTCTGATGGCACAAATTGGAGAGACAACCATCTAGCTACTGCTATGGACCCGTAGTCCAAGGATGAACTACTCACGCATCACTCCGGAGGCAGGCATGGCGATGTAGAAGCCTCCGGTGACGATTCCCCTCTCCGGCAGGGTGCCGGGAAGAGGTTCTGACCCTCCCGAGCTAGGGTTGACGGCGGCGGCGTCTCTGGAACTTTTCGTGGATATTTGCTCAGGTACTTAGGGTTTTCGCGTCGGGGGGAATAAGTAGGCGAAAGGGCGGCGGCTGAGACCCCCGAGGGGCCCACACCACCCTAGGGCGCGGGGGGCCGCGCCCTAGTGGCGTGTGGGGCCCCTGTGGCCTCCTCTGCTGCTCCTTTGGTCCGTCAGGTGTGTTCTGGAAAATAGGGACCCCGTGAAGTTTCGTCCAATTCCGAGAATATTTCCAGACTAGCTTTTCTGGAATACAAAAACAGCAGAAAACAGGAACTGGCACTTCGGCATCTTGTTAATAGGTTAGTCCCAAAAAATGTATAAAAGTGATATAAAGTAGATGCAAAACATGTAGCAATTGGTATAAAACAAGCATGGAACATCAAAAATTATAGATACGTTTGAGACGTATCAGCATCCCCAAGCTTAGTTCCTACTCGTCCTCGAGTAGGTAAACGATAAAAACAAATAATTTTTGAGGTGACATGCTACTCATAATCTTGATCATATAATATTGCAAGGCACATGTAAATGAATGAAGTGATCCAAGTCAATGGTCTATAATTTGCTACCAAATAGATAATGAGTAAACAATGAATCACACAAGCTAAACGTTTTCATGAATAGTACTTTCGAGACAAGCATCAAACAGTTTTGCATAAGTGTTAACTCATAAAGCAATAGTTTCTAATAAAAGGTATTTAATCAACACAAAGGAAGAATTTAGTTTCAGCATTTGCTTCAACTTTCAACATATTTATCTCATGGATATTGTCAACACAAAGTAGTATAACAAGTCCAATACATTGCATATAACGCATGTTGTAACAAAGTTGACACTAGTGTTTGCTTGTGGAAGACAGAAAGAATAGGAAAACTGACTCAACATAAAAGTAAAAGAAAGGCCCTTCGCAGAGGGAAGCAGGGATTAAATCATGTGCTAGAGCTTTTAGGTTTTTGAAAGCATATAGAGATTGCATAAAATATTTGATACTCCTCCCAACCTTGCTAACACAAGCCATGGCTAACCGAATCCTCGGGTGCCTTCCATCAATCACATACCATGGAGGAGTATCTATTTTTGAGAGGTGTTTGTTAATTGTCAACGAATGGTAGCGGGTGAGAACAGTATTCTACCTGTCAAACGGACTTTTAAGAGCGGCTCCCATGAAGGACGTTATTTCTACCAGCAAGGCAGATCATCCCTCTTTCTCTTTGGTTTACACACATTCAGGTATTTCACTGTTTGTCATTGCTTACTGATGAATCAGGGCAAAAGTGTGAAGAGAATTAATTGGTTAAAGTTGTAATTAATTGGGACTGGGCACCCCGTTGCCAGCTCTTTTTGCAAATTGGATAAGCGGATGTATATGCCACTAGTCCAGGTGTAAAAGTCCATCGACAAATAGAATAAAGAATAACCACACTAATTCCTCATGAGCTAGTAAACATTGACACAAAAAGGGAATAATAACATTTTGAATAATTTAAAGGTAGCACATGAAAAATTTACTTGGAGTGGCAAGGAAATACCACATATAGGTAGTTATGGTGGACACAAATGGCATGGATTTTGGCTCAAGGATTTGGATGCACGAGAAGCATTCCCTCTCAGTACAGAGTTTAGGCTAGCAAGGTTATGTAAGCAAACAAGAATATCAACCCGTACACCAAGTTTTATATGACAAACATATTGCAAACGTTATAAGACTTCATACCGTCTTCCTTGTTAACCAAACCCTGTTATTAGAAAATATCTAGACCTTAGAGATACCACCGATGCAAACCAAATTTTCAACAAGCTTTACGGTAGTTCTTCACTAATAGGCTTAACTCATGTGATGCACAATTTAATCATGATCTACTTGTTAACTCAAAACAATTGACAAGCATCAAGTTATCCATTAGTGATCTACAAGATTAAGCAAGTTTTTCCTTATACCAATTACCACATGCAACATTTTCTGAACCAACCAAACACCAATCAATTTATTTATCAACTCTCCAAACAAATATAAGTGAAGCAAGAGAGTACTTTCTACAAAAGAAAGCTAATAGCTCTGACAAGAGATACATGAAAACAAGAGCTAAAAGCTGAACAGCGCTAGATATGAATACTCAACAAATATAAGTGAAGAATAGGAGTATTCTCATGAAAAAGCGGAGCGTGTCTCTCTCCCAATCAAGAATGCTAGGGTCCAGTCAAGCTTTATTGAAAATAAAAGTGCAATACTGAAAATAAAAGCACACAGACGCTCCAAGAAAAGCACATATGATGTGAAAGAATTAAAATATAGTTTCACTAGAGATGACCTGATAATTTTGACGATGAAGAAGGGGATGCCTTGGGCATCCCCAAGCTTAGACGCTTGAGTCTTCTTGAAATATGCTGGGGAGATCCATGGGAGCCTCCCCAAGCTTAAGCTCTTCACTCTTCTTGATCCTATTATATCATCCTTCTCTCTTGACCCTTGAAAACTTCCGTCACACCAAACTCAAAGTAGATCTCATTAGAGGGTTAGTGCATAATCAAAAATTCACATGTTCTATAAAGACGCAATATGATTTGTTACTTTAAACATTAGCTACAGCCACTGATGTTATGTGAAGCTCTTCCACCCAAAAAAGAATTTCACTCAACACTAGTAAAAGAGAGAATGCAAAATAAAAAGGCATAATCTGTCTAAAACAGAACAGTCCGCAAAGACGAATTTTTTCGAGGCACTTACGACGCTCAGATCGAAAACTTGAACTAATGAAAGATTCAGACATTCATAAAGATTACGCACAAAAATTTCAGATTTAATTAACAATCTGGTGATTTTAGGAATTTCGTACAGTGAACAGCAAAAATCTGTTTCTGCGCAGCAATCAAAATTAAGCATCATCTTAACATTAGAGGCTACTCTTGGCACAACAATGCGAGAAAATAAAGATACAAAGGAGTTGCTACAGAAGTAAACACTCCTTGACTCAATAAAAGAAAAATTGCAGAAAAAATAATGGGTTGCCTCCCATAAGCGCTTTTCTTTAACGCCTTTTAGCTAGGCACAAAGCATGCATCAAGTATTACCAAGTGAAGAAGCATCAACATTGTAATTTGTTCGAACAATAGAATCATAAGGTGGCTTAATCTTCTTCCTAGGAAAGTGTTCCATACCTTTCTTGAGAGGAAATTGATATTTTATATTCCCTTCTTTCATATCAATAATAGCACCTACAGTTCTAAGAAAAGGTCTTCCCAGCACAATAGGGCATGATGGATTGCATTCAATATCCAAGACAATAAAATCAACGGGGACATAATTGTTGTTAACCATGATAAGAACATCATCAATTCTTCCCAAAGGTTTTTTAATAGTAGAATCAGCAAGGTGAACATCCAAGTAACAATTTTCCAAAGGTGCTAAATCAAGCATATCATAAATCTTTTAGGCATAACAGAAATACTAGCACCAAGGTCACACAAAGCATTGCAATCAAAGTCATTCAATTTCATTTTAATGATGGGCTCCCAACCATCTTCTAACTTCCTAGGGATAGAAGCTTCATGTTTAATTTCTTCCCTAACTTGTATGAGAGCATTAGTAATATGTTTAGTAAAAGCCATGTTTATAGCACTAGCATTAGGACTTCTAGCTAGCTTTTGCAAGAACTTAATTACTTCAGAAATATTGCAACCATCAAAATCAAAGTCATTATCATCAAAAGTAATGGAGTTATTATCTTCCTTATTGCTAGAAATTTCAGCATCTTTATCAAGGACAGTTTCAGAGTTATCAGGCAATTTAGGACATTTTGCAATAGAAGTGGAAACATTACCAACACCAATTATCTTGCCATTAATGGTAGGAGGTTTGCTAACACTTGAGTTTGAAGCATTTTCAGAAGTAGTAATAGTATAAACTCTAGCAATATTATTCTTTCTAGCAATTTCATCCTCTCTTTCCCATCTAGCATGCAATTCAGCTAACATCCTCACATTGTTATCAATTTTAACTTGTATAGCATTGAGAGTTTTGCTCTCTTTAACATCATGAGGCATGTTCTTTAGTTTCAACAAGTCAACATCAAGAGCAAGACTATCAACTTTAGAGGAAGCACATCAATTTTCCCAAATTTCTCCTCAACAGTTTTATTGAAAGCAGTTTGTGTACTAATAAAATCCTTAAGCATAACTTCAAGATCGAGGGTACACTCTTATTATTGTTGTAGGAGTTACTATAGGAATTTCCATAACCATTGCCACTATTAGAAGGATAGGGCCTATAATTGCTATTACCAAAATTATTCCTATAAGCATTGTTGTTGAAATTATTATTTTTAATGAAGTTCACATCAACATGCTCTTCTTGAGCAACCAAAGAAGCTAAAGGAACATTATTTGGATCAACATGTGTTTGACCATTTGCAAGCATAGACATAATAGTATCAATTTTGGCACTCAAGGAGAGGTTTCCTCAACAGAATTTACCTTCTTACCTGTTGGAGCTCTCTCGGTGTGCCACTCAGAATAATTAATCATCATATCATCAAGAAGCTTTGTTGCAGCACCCAAAGTGATGGACATAAAGGTACCTCCAGCGGCCGAATCCAATAAATTCCTCGAAGAAAAATTTAATCCTGCATAGAAGGTTTGGATGATCATCCAAGTAGTCAGTCCATGAGTGGGACAATTTTTAACCAATGATTTCATTCTCTCCCATGCTTGAGCAACATGTTCATTATCAAATTGCTTAAAATTCATTATGCTACTTCTCAAAGAAATAATCTTAGCAGGAGGATAATATTTTCCAATAAAAGCATCTTTGCATTTAGTCCATGAATCAATACTATTTCTAGGCAAAGATAGCAACCATTCTTTAGCACGTCCTCTCAAGGAGAAAGGAAAAAGTTTCAGTTTAATAATATCACCATCTACTTCCTTGAGCTTTTGCATTTCACAAAGTTCAACAAAGTTATTAAGGTGAACAGCAGCATCATCAGTACTAACACCAGAAAATTGCTCTTTCATAACAAGATTTAAAAGTGCAGGTTTAATTTCATAAAATTCTGCTGAAGCAGCAGGTGGAGCAATAGGTGTGCATATGAAATCATTGTTGTTCGTGCTAGTGAAATCACACAACTTAGTGTTCTCAGGAGTACTCATTTTAGCAGAATTAAAAACAGTACAGAAAATAACTTGAAAGTAAACTAGATGCAAGTAACTAATTTTTTTGTGTTTTTGATAATTGAAAGCAAACAAGATAAAATAAAATAAACTAAGCAAGACAAAAACAAAGTAAAGAGATTGGAAGCGTGAAACTCCCCTTGCAGAAGACTGCTGTCTCCCCGGCAACGGCGCCAGAAAAAGAGCTTGATGGCACAAATTGGAGCGACAACCATCTAGATACTGCTATGGACCCGTAGTCCAAGGATGAACTACACACGCATCACTCCGGAGGCAGACATGGCGATGTAGAAGCCTCCGGTGACGATTCCCCTCTTCGGCAGGGTGGCGGGAAGAGGTTCTGGACCCTCCCGAGCTAGGGTTGACGGCGGCGGCGTCTCTGGAACTTTTCGTTGATATTGGCTCTGGCACTTAGGGTTTTCGCGTCGGGGGGAATAAGTAGGCGAAAGGGCGGCGGTTGACGACCCCCGAGGGGCCCACACCACCCTAGGGTGCGCCTGGCTCCTTAGCCGCGCCCTAGTGGCATGTGGGGCCCCTGTGGCTCTCCTATGCTGCTCCTTTGTTCCGTCAGGTGTGTTCTGGTAAAATAGGGATCCCCGTGAAGTTTCGTCCAATTTCGAGAATATTTCCAGACTAGCTTTTCTGGAAGACAAAAACAGCAGAAAACAGGAACTGACACTTCGGCATCTTGTTAATAGGTTAGTCCCAAAAAATGTATAAAAGTGATATAAAGTAGATGCAAAACATGTAGCAATTGGTATAAAACAAGCATGGAACATCAAAAATTATAGATACGTTTGAGACGTATCAGGCTCCGCTGTCGGACGAAGCCCACTACGGAGCTGGTGGCCGCAACACCCGTGTCGTGCCGCCGCCGATGCTGGACGAAGCCCACTACGGAGCTGGTGGCCGCAACACCCGTGTCGTGCCGCTGCCGATGCTGCACGAAGCCCTCGCCCATCCCTCCAATTTCGCGTTCTTCAAGTCTCTGGCAGCGTGGTCCTTTTTGGCTTCCTTCGCGCCGATGGCTTCATGCTCTTCAAGGTCGCGACTCTGCCCTCGACTCCCTAGCACGGGAAAGGGGAAAGAGCAGAGGGCGTCGGGTCTGGTACGACCTGACCGAGGTCTGAACGGCCCAAATTAAACCAGAACCAACGTTAAACCAACTCGTCTCGGCTCGGTTCGGCTCAATTGCTGACTAGGACACACCACGTCGGACTAAGAGTGGGACCCATTAGTCAGGACGGGGTAAAATATAAAGGGGGTAAAAAGTGGAAGAAAATTTGTTAAATGGGGTAAATTTGAGAAATTTCTATTAAATTGGGTAAAAAGTGGCACAAAGTTTATCTTAGAGGGTAAAAAGTGGAATTCACTCTTATCTTTATTGTGCAGTTCTATATTAGAACACATGACCTGCTTAATCAGATTGATAACTGTACGAAATTGTTCTAAACAGAACATTTAGAATTAATAACATAAAACAACACCTTCACGGTAACATAAGTAACACCACCACAATACGACTGACCTTTTCAGGCCTACTGTTCCTGTCCTAGTTCATTGGTTAGCAGAGATCCGGCCCACGCGTAGTTCACAACGCACGAGAGGCCGTATCACACGTTGGTGATCGGTCTTAAGTAGCCTACACAACCGGAGAACACTGATGCTCCGTTCGGATGTTGATATTGGGAGGGTAGATATTATATTGGGCTCAATGTACAATATGCAGGATATTGATATTGAGATTGAATGTCAATATTTTCTGTTTGGATGTGTTTGATATTCAGACAAAGACAAGATACTGAGTTTGAATGTCAAATGCTGTTTAGATGTTATAAATGCTGTTTTTGAGACATTGATCAAAATGTACAGAACGACCACATATTATGGTACAGACAACATCTAGACAAATACATAATATTCTCCAATGTTTCAACAACAACACTATATCAAATGCAATGCATAATCCATCATAAACGACCATTTTAATGAAGTCTCAAACAAACAAGGTACAAAGTCTCATACGCAATATGACATGGTCTTACATAGCAATCACAAATGACAAGCCCTCAAGGCAACATGAGCAGCCATTCCTTCCTGAACTCCAAGGGGAGCTCCATAAATGCATGAAATAAACGCTCGCTAATGATTAGCTTCCCATAAGCTCGCAGTTTGTCAGATCGAGACATGTCTTGTATGTCTTCAAGTGCAGCAAGTACCACAGAAGGAGGAGTAACCTAGGGTGCCTGTAATGGCTCCGTCGACTTCATTGCATCACTCCAAGACGTCTTCATATCTCCAAGCATGCACATAATTGCTTCACCCATACGTGGCTTCTTTGATGGGCCAGCACATTCAGGAGAGATATCATTGGTCTCTTGTGTTGGTGGTACGGTTTCAACCTCAGTTTCAGTTTCTGCACCAGTCCTAGCACTTTGACCGGTGGCATGGTCTTTTGAGTAAATAATACATATCTCATTCCAGTTGTGGATTAACTTGTTCTTGTATATAACTGCTTTTTCATTTGCCTGCAAGCATGTATAAACATGAGTTACATTGGCAACTTAACAATTAGAATGAGCTAGCGACATGTCACGTACCTCCACATATCTGTCCCACACTTCATCGGTGTCCATTTGTAACACATTCTTGTCCCAATCCCAGCCAAATCCACTATGAGAAAGAATTTTGCTTACAATCTCATAGTGCTTGTCAAAGGTTTTGCACCTTGTTACGATTTTGTCCTTTGTGACGTCGGAGCTCCCCAATGCGTCCCTGCAAAACAAACGAGAGAGAGGATGAGATTGGCGGAAATGAGGAAAGACGGGAGAAGGGGGCTGGGACGGCGCCGGAACGGAGGAGGCGGGGCAGCGAGGGTAGACGCCGGGAAGGACGAGACGGGGCGGGGTGGGGTGGGCGCCGGGAAAGTGGAGGCGGGGCGGGGTACGCGTCGGAATGGAGGAGGCGGGGCCGAGCGGGGTGGGCGCCGGAGGGAGGAGGCGGGGCGAGGGAGGCGCGGGGTAGGAGGAGGCGGGCGAGGGTTGCTTACCCGATGCGCCGCTGTTGGTGCGCACGGGAGCGAGAGAGACGAGGACGGGGGAGACGAGGGCTTCACACACGGACGCGAATATCGACCCAATGTCGAGCTGTTGGGCTCGACATTCGATGGGCGATTTTTTGCACAAGCGATGCCTTCCTCGATATCTTACGCGAATACCTCACTTCAATATCTAGTACATCTGAACAGACCAGTTTCAGATATTCGGGTTAGGAGGGCTCCGAATATCCAATATCGACCTTCAATATCAACATCCGAACGGAGCATGAATGCGATCGATTGACATCGTATCCGATAGCTAGCTAGGATCGATTCAGCTAGACGACGCTCCAGTGCTGCACCCGCATGGTGTCCGGCCGTGCGTACGTGGACACACGGACGAAGAAAAGAAAACGCAGAGAGAGCTTTTCGTAGATCCATGATGATTCGACGGCCAAAGCTGAGCTCCTGCAATGGCGCCATTGAAGCAGCACCAGACCTAGCTACCCGCCGCATTGATCGATCGACCGAGCGATATCTATGGAGGCTGCGCGTGAATTCCACTGTTGCGTGCCGTACCATTCCGGGGGGCATGTGAGGTGCCGGCCGGGGTTCATCTTCCGCGAGAGAAGGATCCATGCTCGTAGTTGTTGCAGTTATTGCATGTCCATGCTGCTGCCAAACCTATATGCAGTACTTGCGTTTCTCTGAAAAGGCGACACACACTCTCTCTCTTATTGCTGCCTGCCTAGCTGCTCTGAAACTCCCAACTCCTCCATCATCCTGGACCTGCCAAGCTGCGTGCACTGACAGTTGACACTGTTGTACCAGCGCACTGCCTATAGCTGCTCGATCCGTCGACATGAGCGCATTCATTCGGCTCGCTCGCCTACGTGCATGATGTTATACGTTCGTGTTAACAATAGCAACCACATGCATGCATGATCACACTAAGAAAAGATGGCGCGAGCTCAGACATAGGTCCTCAGCTCTTAGGCTTCGGCAAACCCCATTTCCATCCTATACCATCAGTGCTTGAGGAATCGTCAAACTGCTAAATAGTGCTTTAGTAGTAGTTGTTGTAGTTGTAGTACCGTGTTGGATATTGGCCTTGAACGGCCATAACTCTGAGATTTCAAGCGTCTCATTCCGATATTAACTACTCATTTTTTTCTAATAGAGAGGGAGAGAGATAAAGAGCTTACCGGATAAAGTTGGAAAGACACTCATTAGTTCACGGGTTTTAAGTGGTGGACATTCAGGCACCATCCGGGCTCTCATCACATGATTTGTTTTGGCCAAGGCCGTGAGCAGTACAACTTACCACGTGCGAGCTGTTGAATTGACGATCTATGTACATGCTGCTGCTTTATTTGAAGCAAGGAAAAGGACTGCTAAGAACTGTTCTGCAGTCAGTGTTTCTTTAGAAACTGCTTTCAAGGAATTTTTGTGACAAATAGTTGTTTTTTTTTAGAAAAAAGGCAAAAGCCCAATTTTGAATTAACAAACAGTTGTGCAATCGAGTGGAAGTTGTGCGATCTGTAGGGTCACTAGGTCAGCGGTTCTCAGCAATGGCAACCCATAAGCCCGCTGTCGCATGGTTCATAGGCCCATAAGCCCATTAGTACAAGCATGTACTGAGTAGCTATCGTGCCCTCAAACAAGAAAAAGGAAAATCCATCGAGTATCGCCATCCGTCCATACGGATGGCACCCGCCGGGTTCGGGGCCGGGTTTGGCATCCCCATACCCGCACCCGGCCCCTCCACCCGCACCCGCCCCATACCCGCCGGCGGGTCAAGATCTCTACCATACCCGCGATCCGGCGGGTACGCGGGACCCGCCCCATACCCGCCCCGTACCCGCCAAGCATTGCAGCAGCACAGAAAATGGGGAGAGAGTGGCTGGGTTAGGTGAAAGTTAGAGTGTGAGGCAATGACATGTGGGTCACTCCTCAGACATAGCGGGTCTGCGGGTATGGGTTTGGCACCCCCATATCCGTCCCCGCTAGACCCGACGGGTCTAGGTTTTTACCAATAATCAGCCCCGTGAGTTTTTTTCTTACCAAACCCGCCCCATTTAAGGCAGGTACCCGTCGGGTATCGGGTTTGCGGGTACCCATTGCCATCCATATCCGTCCATCTTCTCACCAATGAAGGCAGCAAAAATACATGGCATCACAGTCCAAATCACTGTCCCCACCCCTCTTTTCTCAGTTTCTCTCTCCCTCAAACAAAAGAAGACAACGTTGCTTCCTGTGGGTAAGTCTCAGGCTTATACTTAAACAAAACAAAATCTCCCTCCCAGCTGAATCACCCACACTCATCACTCTCCCGCAATCTCACCAACCAAGGAAAATAATAATGCCAGTTCATTAGAGACAGATCCCCAAGTCACTGACACTTGCATATATTCTTTTGCCCGGGTCCCATTGACATCACCAGCGTCTTGTATTAAATTCAATGTTCCTATCACGGCCTTGCAAAATGTTTCAAACTTTGGCACATTTTATATCTAAAATAATACTCCCTTTGATCCTAAAAATCTGTCGCAGCTTGTATTGTGGTTTGTATGTACCCAGTTCATTTTTCACGACAGTTTTAATGGATAGGAGGGAGTATATACTCCCTCCGTTCCTAAATATAAAATGTTTAGTTTTTGTCCATATACACATGTATTTAAATGTATGTGGACATGTTTTAATACGTATGTACACTCATTTAGATTTGCACCTATCCAACATGTGACCTAGCTAGAACATCTTATATTGTGGAACGGAGGGAGTATATGTTTAAAGCCACTTGTAAGGTTTACATTGTCATCAAGTGGTGATAGTGAGATTGTATGTTCTCAATTATTTCAAATATTTATGTTTTTATGTAGAAGTAACACAATATGTTCTGTATTTGCCCGAAAATGCAGGTTTGCCTGTGCGCTAAGTGGGACGAAACGGCGACAATTTCGCCATTTCCATGGCATGTATAAAAGACGGCACACGCCTTGTTGTGGTGGAAGTATGATGTGCGTCTTCCTTGTTCTCTCGTAAAATAAAACCAGATTGGGGATTGGTTTGCAATAAAATGATTAAATAACAAGAAAGTCTAAGAACTTGGAAAATGGGAGAAGAAAACCCAAAAAACAAATCTCCAAATTTTCTCCTCCTATATTAAAACTCCCCAACCCCCTCCCTCCTCTTCCTCCTCCGGAACACCACACCACAGCCAGCCAGCCTCCACTCCACACCTCGCTCGCGTCGAGCACCTGCCAATGTCGGCTCCCGCCCGCGCGATACGCCAGGCAACCCACCTCCTCTCCTCGTGAGATCGCCGTGCCGCTCCCTGCTCTGCCCCCGCACCGTCCACTTCCTCCAATCGCGAGCCCTCGTCCCTCCCCCCGCATCTCAGTCCTCCACCGTTCGTGCCTCCGACGTTCCTTCCCGGACCGACGCGCGGCTCTGTTTCCGCGCGGAATCAGAGCGCCCCGTGCGCCCTTCTCCGTCCCCGGGATCCGCCAAGCCGCGAGCGGGTGTCGGGCATCACCGAGGGGACGGACGGACAATGGCGGCAGCTGCGCCACCGCTCTGCACGTGGCTCGTCGCCGCGTGCTCGAACTCGGACTGCGGCGCGGACGAGCACCGCCACCATCATCGTCAGACGCAGTGCCTCGACGGCGGCTCCGGCGCCATGTTCGGCCCGCGCCGCGACCGCGGCCCCATCGGGGCGCGGCGCCGCGGGTCGGCCCGTTCTGGTGAGATACCAAGCCGCCCCAAATCACGCATTTGTCTCTTGTTAGTCTTGCTTGACCATCGCACGACAGTACGCGCGAATCCGAGTGTAAATTTCAGAGCATCGGTTGTATCGCCCGGGGTCAGGGCGCGGCTTTTATCTCGTTCTTCGCGTCATGTTGTGCACTGGATTATCCCTGTTTTATGCCAAGGATCTTGGTGCAGTGGTTCATGTGGGGTTTTGGGTATCGCTGTCAGGATTCACACGTTTGTGGTGGATCGGCTTCATCGACATTGTTTTCATTTTGCTTGGCTGGCTCTGCTTGTTTGCATTTGTTAGTATTCCAAGCCGCAGGATTTTGGACTCTTGACTAGGGAGTGTGGACAGAATGCGCTTGCATTACTGTAAAACTTAATGTCATTGGCTGAAAGTGTGTGAAAGACTCCAAAAACCTGAAAAAAATAGTCAATATAAAACATAATCTTGACGATCCACCAATGAGCAATCAAACTGTAGTCCTACAATATTTTTCTTCTTCTGGCATGAATTAAGTTGTGTGTCAGTAGTTCATGTCTGTTTTTGGTCTCGCTGTCAGCTTACACGCTTATGACTGAAACTCACACGTTTGTGGTGAATTGGCTGCATCTACATTGTTTTAGTTTAGCTTGTTTGGCTCTGCTTGCTTGCATTTCTTGTTAGCACGCGCTACACGGTTTTGACTATTGACCAGCGAGTACTCTTTTGACTCTTAACCAGAGTGTAGAAAGAATGATCTTGCACTAGTTTGAAAATTAAGGTCATTAGTCAAAAGGAAGTGCCTGGATGGCTTGAAAAACCTGAAAACTATTGTCGCAAGAAACACGGTTTTAACTATTCACCATGCAGCAAACAAACTGCAGACATATAATACTTCTCTTCCAGCATGGATTTAAGTTGTGTGTGAGTGTGATGTGGCTTGGGATGTGCAATGAGGCACCTGACGAAGTGTCTGACAGCGCTCTCATCTGTGGAGAATGTTAGTTGTCTACTTATGTTTGTCGGTTGTTTGTTATACTTGCTGACTCAAGCAGATTAGGGTCTTTTCCCCTACAAAAAGTAGACAAGGGTCCAAATAAAACTCTATAATTTGCAGGAATGGCCATGGCTGTTGCATTGCAGCCTGAAAGGGTAATCGTCGAGAAGAAGAGACCTGATGTTAAGCAAAGGAGGGTGGTCGTCACTGGCATGGGTGTAGTGACGCCACTGGGCCATGATCCTGATGAGTTTTACAACAACCTTCTGGACGGTCATAGTGGAATAAGCGAGATTGAGACGTTTGACTGCTCCAAGTTCCCCACGGTAATACATGGCTGATGTTTTTCTTCTATTTATGTGCAGCGTAGGCAGGTTCACTGTTGCAATCTTGTTGAATATCATGCAGGGGTTGACATGTGGGCTTTTGTACAGAGAATTGCAGGAGAGATCAAATCCTTTTCTACTGAAGGTTGGGTTGCACCCAAGCTAGCTAAGCGGATGGACAAGTTCATGCTGTATTTGATTACTGCTGGTAAGAAGGCATTGGAAAACGGTGGACTCACTGAAGAAGTCAGGAATGAGTTGGATAAAACCAGATGTGGGGTTCTCATTGGCTCTGCGATGGGCGGAATGAAGGTGTGGATTCATCATGCTATACTAATACAGTTATATCTCTAAAATGATGATAATTTTATACAGATGCCTGTTTTCTGTAGTTTCATACTAGTTACAATATGATATCATGCAGGTATTTAATGACGCAATTGAAGCATTGAGGGTGTCTTACAGGAAAATGAACCCGTTTTGTGTTCCCTTTGCAACTACTAATATGGGTTCTGCAATACTTGCAATGGATCTGGTAATATGTAATACCCTTTCATGCATGGTTTATAACAATTGTAGCTATTATTCTCAAAATGAAAATGGATGACAACTATAGTTGATGGTTCATATTTTCTGTGATTCATAGGGCTGGATGGGACCAAATTACTCTATTTCCACTGCCTGTGCCACCAGTAACTTTTGTATCCTCAACGCAGCAAACCATATCAGAAGAGGGGAAGCTGTAAGTAACTTTGTGTTTGCAGGATCTACAAGGGAGTAATATCTTGTCTGATATTGTTTCTAATCTTCCAGGATGTCATGCTCTGCGGTGGTTCTGATGCGCCACTCATCCCAATCGGTATGTGATCCTGGTAATAGTTAAAAACAGAAAGCATTATTTACTAATTCCAACATAGCTGTTGTTTCTTTTCACTTTTCCACTGTTCTCCAAATTGGCTGTTTTAATCATATAAATTATTACATGTAGGATTGGGAGGTTTTGTTGCCTGCAGAGCTCTTTCACAGAGGAACAGTGACCCAACAAAAGCTTCCCGGCCCTGGGATATGGTTAGTGTACTTTGCGTTGCAAAATCTGTTATCGTCAATGTTGCTAAACACTTTCTTTCATGCACATTGGGTGGTTCTTTCTTTGTTTGCAAGATCAGTTTGTGGACGAAATGTAAACCATCATTGTTTCGTATATCCCAATACATCAGCATTTTGCTAGCTTATGGGCTTCTCTGAAAATAAATTTAATGGCTTGGTTTTGGATTTTCCAAATTTTAATAGTGTATCTTTTGCAGGGCCGTGATGGTTTTGTTATGGGAGAAGGGGCAGGTGTTCTAGTGTTAGAAGAACTTGAGCATGCTAAGGTTCTCTACATACAGTTTCATTGATCCCTTTCATGTGGATCTGTTGCTTTTTTTTTCTTCCAGTTCGTTGACTTGGTACTAATGTTCAACTGTTCAATACTTTCTGCTATGGGTGAATGTTCTGCAGCAAAGAGGTGCAACAATATATGCTGAATTTCTTGGTGGGAGCTTCACATGCGATGCGTACCACATGACTGAGCCGCATCCTGAAGGTGAAATGCACATTCTAACTTTGTCATGCTATTCTGTTCTCTTACCTAAGTATGACCTTATGTCAACATCTCCATTTACTTCATATCAGGAACGGGGATCACTCTCTGCATTGAGAAGGCACTGGCTGATTCAGGGGTAGCAAGGGAAGAAATCAACTATGTGAATGCCCATGCAACATCCACACAATCGGGCGACTTAAAGGAGTATGAAGCCATCGTTCGTTGCTTTGGCCAGAATCCTCAGGTATATATTACTTGATGCCAGAATGTTTTAGCATTTCGTGAATAAAATCAATGTATTATATATATGCTCATTTGGTGCAGCTAAGGGTGAACTCAACAAAATCAATGACTGGGCATCTTATAGGAGCAGCTGGTGGAATAGAAGCTGTTGCTTCTATACAAGTAAGGAAGTCCTGTTCGTTATGGGTTTACTCGTGTTATCCTAATACTAGGGGAATTTAAGTTTCCGGATTATGGCTTATTACCATTATGGATTTCTTTTATTATGTCTCAACATTAATTATATATTTCCAAATATTGATCCAACATGGTGATCTCTAGTTCAACTGGTAGCAGTTGTAGAAAAGGTAAAGATTGGTACTTGACAGTTTGGTATACATCTATCAGAATTGTGAAATGGAACATACATAACCAGTGTTTTAGCAAGGCTAGACAATCTACTGCAAATTTACATAGCCATTTCTCATATCATTGATCATTCACATAGAACAACCGGATCCGTATTAGAACGAAAGTTACGAAATAGTAAGTCAAAAGTAAGTGTCGAGCAACAGCTTCCATTGCACATGATACTACTACATTTCTCCAACATTTTCGATAAGATTCAGGCACAATTCATTTTGGCGTTACTCCAGTTGCTGTGCATGTGAAACCAGTATAAACTTGCAGACATTCACCATTTCTCCTGTGAACATGTCCACTTGCATTTCACTTCATTATAACAGTCACCTGCCTATTCTTGCTTGTTGCACTAACTTCTGCCAGTAAAAATTAACACCATCACGCCAGAGCAATGCATTTGTGTTAGTGCGAACAATGTGAGATCACCATTGCCATATTACTCATTGCTTTTGTTTTGTTCATTGCAGGCTATAAGAACTGGCTGGGTCCATCCAAATCTGAATTTGGAGAACCCAGAAAAAATAGTGGTAAGCTTGTTTGAAATTATAGCTTTCCACTGTAGATCTGTCTTTTGGAGATTATAAGACCTACACCCTTATAAGTATATCGACATGACTACATGAGAATTAATGTGATCTCCATCAGATAGACTTGCCATAAATAAGCTAGATATGGAAGAATTTGTTTTTACAGCAATTTATCATTTAGATCTCATTTCATCTAATGAATGTTCCTTCATTTAATGAATGTTTGGATCTCAATCTTGACCACAGGACGTGGGCGTGTTGGTGGGATCAAAGAAGGAGAGATGCGAAGTAAAGGTGGCGCTGTCAAACTCATTTGGATTTGGCGGGCATAACTCATCGATCCTGTTTGCCCCCTTGAAGTAAACCTCGGGACGGTGATCCTTCCTTGTCTAATTATGCCATGGAACTGGGACTGCATATACAAGACTGGTGGACTAGCTAAGTAGCTTCTCCGCTCCGCGGATACTACGTGGAGGTCTGAGCTAAGAAGAACATCGTACTACTTTGAAGTATTGAGACAGCGGCACAAGCCAAGCTATGTTCATACGTGTCTTAACATCACAGGCACATCCCTATCAAGCCAAGAATTGTGTGGTGTAGCCAATGGCCTATGTCTATTGTTTGTTGTTGAGTTACAGTATTTGTTGGATAATCCACCTCCGCCAGACTTGGCCTTCCCGGGCCGCTGTTTTTCGACTCACCGTCTGCCAGCCCCTCATAGGTGCTCTTTCCTAGATTTCATGACGAGAGACCCTTGCAAAGGCGCTGCTGGGTTTTGCTGTTGTATTTATGTTTTAGTAACTGCGGTTCGTCGTAAGCATGTCTGAATCTTGTCAGTTCTGCTCTTCTTTTCGTTGATATACTTCTCTTCCATGTGAAATTGCATGTTGTAACCAAGTTATAAGATTGGCGAGCGGAATGATGCTCATTGAAACATAAAAGGCCATGCTTGTCAGCGTCTTGATTTTTTTTCCTGATTTACGGAATTGAACTGTTTCCTTTGAATCTGTTGCTTCCAAACAATTGACGATAATCAAATTTCAGAGGTCACATTAGTAGTGGCTAGTGGGGATCTGGTTCTTAATGAGCAGCAGGTTAAGTGTAGTTGGATTTTAAATAAATCTGCTTTATTCTATGTATTTAGCTCTGAAGAACAGACAATTCAAATTTCCTTTCACAAAGATGTGTGTTCTTAAAGTGCCTCTTAAGGTCAAAGTGTTTGTGTGGCTAACTTGTACGAGAAGTATTTTGACTTAAGATATTCTTTTGCACAGTGGAGGTAGAGTTAGTCCTAAAAATGCTTATTTTGTTCAGATAATGTGTAGATAGATCATCTATCTTTCCATTGTCCAGTGGCTAGATATTTGTGGATTTTTTTTTTTCGAGATTGACGGGGGGAATAAATCCCCACCACTTGTTTCATTCATCGAAAGAGCCTGGCGGGCTATGTTCTTACAATAGAATAGCATTTTTATAGGGGGATACAGGGGAAGAGAACAAAGAAAATACATGAAAAAATACAACTAGAAAAGGAAACAGCAAGAGCCACCAAGAGACACAAGAGGTGAGGGGTGTAGTCAAGGGATCACAATGCCAAGACTCTGCAATCATTGCCTCACGCACCGCACCGGCATGCGACTCGAACCCCGGGCACAACTCAGGATCACCACCATCATCATCGGGGTGTCAAGCCTAGCACCTGGCACTAACCTAGATAGGGAGCTCCGCCACGATGATCGAGACGAAAGCAGGTGGGGGACACATACATTGTGTCGTCAATGAGCAAAGGTGAGCCGAGACGCCACCAAGAGCACGAAGCTCCCACACCGCAACAGCAACCAATGGGGGCTCTAGGGCAAGCACATCCACGTGGTCGAGACCACGCAAAGGCTAGCCGAGGAGAGAGACAAACCACCGTCGGCCCCAGGTCGGCCGCACCACCACCAGTAAGCTCCACGCCGACAAGCCCACTCCAAAGACGAGGCCCCCAAGAGGGAAACGACACCAAGGCATCAACATCGTCCGATCACAAGATCAAGGGTTTCCCCCGGAGCTCCACCGACATGCGACGGTGTGTGGTAGCAGACATGTGATGCCTCAAGAGGGTATACGACGGCCGCAGCCGCCGCCATCACTGGGCTTTCACCCGAGCTACCCACACACCAGATCGCCACATCAATCCAGCTTGTCGCCGACAAGCCAACCAGCTACCACCACCGCAGCCACCCGCACCTCGCGGAGACACCGGGGTCCACTCTGCAACGAAGGCAAGCTGACCCAACACTGGCACACTAAGAGCAGGACCACCGGACGCAGCACTCCACCGAGCAAAAACCGAGCACCATGTCGGCAAAGCAAGAGGGAGCGCCGCCCGTGGCCACGAACCACCACGGAACCTGGCCGTAGACTGCACCAGACCTGCGACGCGCACCACGCACGCTACACGCCGCCAGCGGCCGGAGACAGGAGAGCCACCGACGCCACCTCCAACACGTCACCTCGCAGAACCACCGAGCCCCGATGAAAACCACCCCGAGTCCGGGATCGATGGCCGGACCGTCGGGACAGAGGACGCCATGCCGCGCACGGGAGCGGGAGCAGCAGGCCACGGAGCCGCGCCAACCAGGAGCTGCGGCCTGCCAAGCCCATCGGGGCCCAGACGGGCCCGGGCAGCACAACGCCGCCGCAGTCACGCCGGCGAGCAGCACGACCGCCCAGCTCCAGCGACGAGCACCACCGCGCCGGGGCGGGGCCGCGAGGGGCGAGGCCGGAGGGCAGAGAGGAGTGGGGCGGAGACCGGCGCCGCAGCAGCCCTCCGGACTGCAGCGTAGGGCCGCGGGACAGCAGATCCCCGCCGCCCCCTTCACCGGGCCGCGCGCCGCCTCCGGGGACAGCGAGGGAGGGAGGCGAGAGGGGGGTGGGGTGGCGGCGCGGGGCGGCTAGGGTTTCCCCTCGGTCGCCCTGGAGGGAGGCGACGCGAGGGGCTCGGGAGTTTCACCTTCCTACTGGTGTCGATTCTCGCGGTTAGAAAAGTAGAGAGTTCATATTTGTGGAATATTGCTACCTGCTCTTTCAGCTTTGAAGCATAGGCCTAGGAATGTAGATGATTTATCTACTTGGTTTGAGACATTTCCTGCTAATGTTCAGAAGTATATTGCTGTGGAAGTGGATGCCCTCATGTGGTCGATCTGGCGTGCCAGAAACAGAGCATGCTTTGAGGGTGTACTCCTGAAGGATCCAACTTCATTAGTTCACCAATTAGCTCATTATCTGTCCCTTCTGGGCTGGTTTACAGATAGCAGGTCTCAGAAGCCGACAGGTCGATGGGGCAAAGCTGCTAGTGCTGCTGGCTACCGAGGTCTTTCACAGACGCCAGGGATGGGGCCCGATGATGCTTCGGTTGGAATAAGTTTTTGAAGCTGCCTCATGTTCCCAGGTCGAGAATCGAGATGTTGCCAGTTTGAAGACGTTTGTTTTCTGTAGTTCATGATAGTGTTTAGCCTGTGGTTCGTTCTCAGGCTGAAAAGATCTGGTGTTTGTTTCCTTATTGCCTTTTGAAGCTGATGATTACGGTGAGCATTATGAATCCCCAATGATCCAACAAAAAGAGTCACATTACATTAGTGCAGGCTGCAGATGCCCTTCATTCTTCACCCACTCTGACGCGGCGCCTCTCGCTGATGGTTGCCCTCCTGCACTCAGCATCCCCTCCGGTGGGAGACGAACGCGACGGCGAGTTGGGGGAGGTAGCACAGTCTGACTTTTGGATCAAAGGACGGTCACCAGAATCGCCACCGTTCTTGGTATCACACACGGATGAGCCGGTAAAACCATGGAGGCTGAGGTTGAGCCCCAGCGGCAGCGCCGGCGCCTGCCGGAGGCTGAGGTCCAGTTGGTCCAGCACGCCACCCACCCGATGACGGGCGGCGCGACCGGAACAGGTGCGAGGTAACGCCGCGAAAAGTCGCGAAAGAAGGCATCGCAGGGAGGCCATGGCGCTCGCTGCTGCGGCTGCTGATGTTGCAGCTGCATCAGCAGCAGCTGCTCGTGCTGATCATTTTGCCTGGCCCCATAAATGACCAGCACGCGGCAGCCGCAGCCTTGGTGACCTTTGGATCGATGGCCTTCCTAGCTGTGGATGAAGGAGGATACTACATGCGACTGGCCTAGCTGGCTGCCCGGCTAGCTAGTGTGGCTCTTGGTCTGAATCTGACATGGTTCCTAGCTAGTACTAGATGAGTGTAGCACTCTCATGCAGTACTACCGTTAGAAACCGCTAATCCAAATTCAGTGTTCCTAAATGTTCTCTGGGTAAATACTAGCTACTTCTTACCACCACATCCAACCACATTTCTAGTTCAGACCTTTTGCAACATGGTTTCTCCGAGCTCGCAACACTTCTATGGAGGACCGTCAACACCTCTTCTTCTCCTGCAATGCCGCTATGGCAATTTGGCAGGCTGTACGCATTTCACCAAACTATGGTTGCTTCACAGATGTGTGGTCATCAGCCTTGCCTGACCACCTCCCCTCTGACATATATGGCCGTCAATCATTCTGCTTCACCTCTGGAAAATTTGGGATGCTCGAAGGTCTTCAGAAACTTGGAATCTCAGGTTACAATCAGAAACATTTTTTCAGACATCACTCTGTACAAAACCGGTTTAGAGACCAGGCTCATAAGGTACACGCTGGTTTGTGGCATGATTACCTCTCTTCGGCGATTTACCGTGACCCCTCTAACTTATGTGGTGATTGTTATAAAAAACACATTAATCCATTCAAAGACTTGCCGCGAGTGTTTTTCTTTTCTTTGAACACTGGCCATACTTTAAAGACCATTTGATCCAGCCAACTGATCCAGCCGGCAGCCGGTGCCTTCCGCCCCACTCATTCATACTCCCTCCGTTTCAAATTACTTGACTTACATATATCCACATATGGATGTATGTACACACTAAAATATGTCTATATACATCCGTATGTAGACAAATAAAAGTCATCTATTTTGAAACGGAGGGAATACCACATTGCCAGTAGAGTTGCAAACTCATTGGCCATATAACCCTAGCATAGTTAACGGTGCCAAACTCAATTTTGGCGGTTCCTGGCAAAGAGCAAACAACACCAAACTACTGCCATGGGTGAACTTGATACTACTGGCTCTTTTCTCTCGCTCATTCTCTCCTAGATTTTACTGCTCTTTTCTGTGCTTTAAAGCAAAACGTCAAATGTGGGGCTGCCATCATCTATATACAAATACAAAGTCTATGCTCTAGGTTGGGGCTTACAGTTGGTAGGCGCCAAAGCAAGGAACATGGGAGGTGAGGGCCACATGCACAGTACAGCGTGGTTTACCCTCCCTGGTAGTAGTAGTAGACTAGTTGCAAACTGTCACCGAAACACGAAATCAACCTATTTGTCTACAAGCTTTTTATATTGAGCGTTCACTCTCTCAGTCCATAAATACAAGGCTTCGGCCAAAAAATAACACAGCTGACATGTGGTTTTACGCTATATTAGAAGTATTTCCTTACGGATGCCCAAAAATATTGCTCAAAAGACTGAATTTACAGTCAACGTATGCCTTATATCACATCGCGATTTCAGTGGCGATGCTGTCATTTGGAAAAGCAAGGAACTGGACATGAGGAGTTAGCATATGTTTCTCCTTGTTTACAAGTTCTCCATAGAAAACCATGGAAGAGCAGAGCAATCCATCATTACACCCTACAAAATGTTGGGAACCTTTCTGACTCCCTGTCTCTATCATTCAGGAAAGGGAACATTCATGGGAATTTGCATGTTGGCGGAGAGACTCATTTACATGTTCCAAATCAAAGTATTTCGACATGAGTTCATCCATTTCAAATCAACTAATAAAGGGGAAAGATAACCTTACAATAAGCCGGAAAAGTGCTCATGCAAGGGGCAAAGTAAATCACATTATGCCATACATCGCCTATACAAGGAATTCTCCAGAAATTTGTAGAAGCTTAAATGTAAATGGAAGAAAATGGTAGGTCTGCTCGAAAGTGGACTTGTGAGATATATGTGAATGACTAAACAGATATAGTGGGAGATACAAGCATATCACCAAAATAATAATAAAATAATACATTATCTCTGGGCCAACTGAAACAAAAACTGGCGAAAAAATCTAAATGTCCAACCAATTCTACACAAGAGATGAAATATTAAAGAAAAATAACTATCAAACAACAATGGAAACGCTCATCTGGCAGCTTATAAGAATTACCATAGATACAAGATATGTATTTATATATGACAAGCTAGCACTGTCCGCGTACCATCCATGAAAATTTGATACCGTTACCTAGTTTCGGAAGATATTTTATACAATCCGCCTCTGGTGCTTGAGGGTCACCTTAGCCTAGCATCCCCTCCTTTGCTTCGGAATGTTGAGAGGGAGAAGAATGAGCGTGGTGCTGCAATTTATGGTGAAGATATTTTAGTCAAGGTTACCACTGACAGAAGAAGTAACACTAAAATTTGTGATGAAGATGGAGATAATAGAAAGCAGACATCTTGATGGGTTATGTGCTAATGGAGCAGCTTAACGTAAGAATATACATGACAAGAAGTATGTACTTTTGATTGAGCTACCAGTTAGTTGATCCTCCCTCAGTCTGAAATTTGCAGGGGGGTTTGGAATGGAGCTGTGTAACGATGGTTCTGCAAATTAAGATCTTATGTAAAGATGTGTACTTAATTATGCAGGAAAAAATGAAGAGCAAAATGAATCAGTAGCACAAGCCTGAAAAACAAACATCTTCAGACTCAAGTCAGAAGTATATAAGTAAATATCCACTAATGTGCGTGTATCATTCCCATCAGCAAAACCTTTTCCAATACTGCATGCACATGATTATCTACCTAGGGAGCCCTGTTTTTGGATTACAGTTTTCAGTTCTGGTCCTCTTAGGGGGTCCACCTTGTGAAGGGATAACTTTGCTCATAACATGTCATTGACAAGGACTTTGTCCCATATGTTAGTGTCATAAAAACGTCAGGAGTTGGAACTGGGGAGAATATATGCATGATTAGTGCAAACAGGTAGATTCACAAGGATTCACTATGTCTTAGCCAAAAAAGGTGAAAAACTGTGGCAAACGGTATGTTCATGTCAAAGAGATATAAACAATTGGTTCCAGGGTTAATATATATAACATGTAGAGAGAGAATGTTAGCAGTTAGCTTGTCATCAAGGATAGAGTAACTCATTCAACCTCACTTTACTTTTCTGAAATACTGAATCCAATTTCTACAGTTCTTAAAAAGCTGAAGATAATGTGAGTAGTTAGACTTTGCAAGTATCACTTTCTTGTATTAAAATAAATGCTTACTAGTTTTGACTCTGGTCTAAGTATGGAAAAGGCGATGGAAAGTAGACAAAAGGTGAAAAGTAAACCTACAATCCTAAATGGGTCAAGAAGCACGGCACCCAATGAATACTCAAAGTCATACTGGAATAGCATGTGTAGGGTGAAAACTTCGAAGAAGAATACCTTGTTCAGTGAAAACCTCGTTCTCAACAAAACCATCATACGAAGAAAGATAGCCCATTCTTGACTTCCTGAAATCATCAGAAGATCCTATGGCCAGATCTCGGCCATCTTCCATATCATCATCACATTCCGAGGCAGTTGAAGCAGAAACCCAGTCATTTACTAAACCATCAGCACCCCTATTCTTCCGCCCAAATTTCAGCAGTTTCTTAAACCCTTTTGTAACCTCTTTGCGTGGCTGTTGAGATGCATTCGCACCACTAAAAGGCATCTGAGCGCTGCCCCACTTTTTTCTCATCCGGGAAACATCAGCATCTGTTATTTGATCTAGCGAATGAGAATTCCATGGTGATGGACTTCCAGTTGGCGAATCGACAAAAGCATCGCCATCTGACGTATCATTTGCGTAAGGCGATAGGTTTGGAAGGCGCGAGCCCCAGGGAGCTGGTAATGGCCAGGTAAGTCATGCATGTTTCCTGCAAAAGCATTGAACTTGGTATTGGCTGCTTCCCTTGGAAATGAAACATCGCCATTTTCTGATCCTGGGTCATCTGAATTTCCAAAATCATGACTTAGTTTTGGTGTCTCACTTTCTGAATCAGCAGGGAAATCACTTTCCCTAAGATTCTCTTCAATGCTTTCGTATTCTTCATCTTTGGCGTCATCTGCGGAATCCTCTTGCTGATCTGGAAAATCGTCGTCGTCGTCATTGACATTTGCAAACATCGGTGCACGAAATCCGGTTATACCAACAATAGGATGGGCCCCATTTGCTTTGCTAAGAAAAGACTTTGGTGCGCCAGATTTATGGGTGCTGCTAGTAGTTCTCGAGGGAGCCCAATTGTGAATGTCCTTGTTCACTGATGAAGTGTCCCTTAATTCACTAGCATAAGTCTTTCCTCATAGACTGTGACCCCCTTGATTGATCTTCCTTCATAATACTCTTTGACTCTTCAATTTTGCTCTTACTACGAGAAAAACTTTTTGGCTGGGCCCTTGCAGTAGCTCTGCTATGACCAGCTGATGGCTTTGTATTTTCCTTTCTGAAGTCAGAGAAATTGGGAACTGATTGTGCAAGAGGATTTTCTGGTGGATTCCTGCGATTTGCATAACTAGATCTTACAGTCCTTGAAGAAGTTTTATGGACAGAAGCAATGGATGTCTTTTGTGTGTAAGCAACTCTGTTTGAAAAATGCTTCCTGGAATCAGCACTCCTGGAAGAACCTTCACCAGATAGGTAGTCACTATTCATTTCATCTTCTACCAAGAAAGAATCTACCCCCTGGAAAAGGCAAAGATGACAAACTATCAGCAAGCAAAATCCACAACTGTGCAATTACTGCAAGTTACAACATGTCACATGATTATATCATTCATTCTACATCACACTTGCTGAAAAAGATATTTTTCATACTTCACAAACATTAACTACTACCTCCGTCTCAAAATATAAGACGTTTTGGTATTTTTAGCCTACCAAAACGTCTTATATTTTAGGACAGATGGTTAACATTTTATGTTTAGTGGAAAAACATGAATACATCATTTGGGCTATATGTAAACATTACTTACAAAATACCGTAACTTTCTGAATTACTATTTTCTGTTGAAAAGAGTACTACACTACTGTGTACTGAATCTAATACCTGATCCTTATTCCGTATAACTGATTGCAAAGGAGGAATCTTCTGAGCAGAACGAGAGACATAAGTTGAGTTGGGGAGATCTGCAGACTGAGAGAATTTGGCTCGCATCTCAGCCTTGCTCCGTTCTAGGCTTTCATGCATTGCCTTTAATATTGCTTCCTTCTCTTCTTTCTGCAGCTTCCAATCCTCCTTTAGTTTTGCATCCCTCTTCTGCATATATTGATCATAAAACTTCCCTCTTGACTCTTCTAAGCTAAGCATGCCAAGTTTCTCTGGTGTGCTATTGTTATACCCTTCATTGTCCACCATCTTCAGAAGCTCATTGGCATCAAAGTTATCAGTCGTACTATCCTTCACAGTTTGTTTCGTATATTTTCTCTGGAAGAACCTGTGTAGGCTTTGCCTCACTTACCCGAGGTGTGTCATCAACCTGCGCATCTGTAGACTTTCCTCTCCTTGTGGTGGTTAGCTTGTGTGCAGCAAACAGTTTCTCCAACTCATTGGCCTTCATTTGCAGTTCATCATGCCGATCTTGATTCCCCTTTGCCGGTCTCGTCGTCCTGGTTGCTCCAAGGGAACAGCATTTCCATCATTTACTGATTTAACTTTACCTCCCAGCAAACTCAATTCCTGCTCAGCATTAGATGATTGTCTGCTCAAATTTGTTCCCTGGCGACCAGAATAATCTGATGGAGGCAATATTTCAGACCCAACTGCAACCTTTCTCCGCGCATCATCTACCTTCCGTGGTAGACTTCTCCGCCGCAAGCTATCATGGCCTTCGGTTTCTGTAGAAGCAGCTCCATCCCTTCCAGATGAACCCCTAAAATTAGTACGGAATTGGATGTGGCTCTTGATTTCTGATCGGCACTACTTGACACCTTCCCAACTGTTCGAGAGGATCGATCATTCCTTCCAACTGGAACTGCTTCAGCGTGCATCTCTTTTGAACGGAGGCGAGAACCTCTATTACCTTTCTGTCCAACCTGATCACTTGTAACTGGTACCGGATGAGCAACAGAAGGGATTTCCTTATCTATCATCCGGGCATGCTCCTGTGATGGGCTAGTTAAAGTATCATAATGTTTTGGCAAAGCTTCCTCAGCTGTCTTTGGAAATGTTTTTAGTCGGGTTCGAGTAGAAACATTTGAAGCAAGATGCTCTGATATCCTTGTGTCGCCTTGCCTTGATTAAATCCCTGCTCCTTGTCGAAGGATGACTCACTCTCAGTGCTGGATGTTATAGCCATGTCATCTTCCAAACTAGACCCAGTCTGTTTTTTAGGAGCCTCGGGAACAACGGCCGGTAAGGAGGATGGAGCTGTAGTATTAAAACTTGAGGTTGAACAAGCATTTGTAGTGGTAGAATCCTTGGGTGTGTCACCATCCTTGTGACATGACCAAGGCTGAGATGTTACTGGATGCTTAGCCCCACTAGCATCCTTATCAGCTCTTACTTTTGATGAATTTGCCTCCTGGTTGGCAGATGTTGGGGTCCCAGAAGGAGTTCCATTTTCACTTTTGTCATTAGAGCCACCATTATCATTTTGACTTAGATCAATACTCATGTCACTGACACTGCTCCATCTTCTTGCCAACTTGTCCATGGACGCAACAGAAGGCACCCTCCGTGCTCACCTTTCCCCGGAACCACCTTAGCAGTAATTGCAGGGTTGCTGTTACCAGAAGTCGAAGTTTGCTCCTTTTGCTTATTCTCAAACATGCTTATCCTGTCTTGCACACTCAAACGCCTTGAAAGCTCTTTAACAGGAGCAGGAGAAGCATCTGTTTCATTTTCTTGTTTATCCACTGCTTGCTGGATGGTTGGCTTAGAGTGCTGTTCTGTGCTGGATCCTGCTGAAATATCTACTGATTGCTGGCTGTTGCTTACTCTGTTGATATGCAGGACACTACCATCACTTATAGATTTATTAATGGATCCGCCATGATCAGCCTGTGGCTCATCTATCGACATGTCTGAACCGCAGGAGTCACGAAGATTCCCATCTTCGAAGTTCTTCCATGTGATGAAGCTGCTTGCGATGCATGCTGAGGATTAATGTCTGGACGGCGCTGGCAAAGTGACATGTATTTATTGCATGCTTCGCTGGATATAATAAGTTAATGTTGTCATATGCATCTAAACATCATTAATTAAGAAAGTTAACAAAAGGACTGATAAAGAAGCAATGACTGAAACAGAAGATATCTTAATGCACAATGCTATTAGTTTCATTTTTGGTGAAAGCAAAACCGTGGTTTCCCTCCACTAGCTCTTAAGAAAACTCATTGCTATCATGGTAACCACACATAATAATCATGTAAAAGTTGAACATTACCCACTACAAAGCTGAATTGTCATCACACTTCATTTCAACATGACCCTTGTATAATTCGACGAGACCCTTCTCGTGCAAACTTTCCGCACCTTCCAGAATAATAACTTCAGGGGGTTTGAATTTTTTTCCTAACCTTTAAGTTCTAAGGTTTCTAAGTTTACAACTTCCACAATCTAGCATCTCAAATTCCTAATTGTAGGATACTGGTCCAAATGGAACTAAGTAGAACTGGGTGCGCAATATAATGGCATTTGATAAAAACAGTGATAAACTTTCTTTTTACAGTTTCCTGTTATTTCATATCATAAATGAGATCTGCTTGTTTGACATCAAAAAGGATAACTTGAGCACATTAGTCTAATGCTCACGGAAATCATTTGTGCTAAATCTGCACATCGTCTTTTGGAGATACCAAAACTGTTTGGTGGCTGATGGGTTGTGCCTCTATAATATGCTTAACAGATAAGCTGGTAACTGTAATCTCGTTGACGTACATAACACCGACCAGAAAATATTTAAATAATAATCATAGCGCTATGCATCTATAGCCAAGTTATCAGCTTGACAAGTTTCAAGCATACCTCAGCCGGTTAGCACCAAAGTGGTCTGCAAAAAGGAGAAGTTCAGAGACACTGTCTTGGTTGAACCCTGCGGACGATGCCCGGGCACAAGACGTGACAAGGTCTTGTTTAAGTGCAGTTAGACGGACATCAATTGCTCTAAGAAGCTCCTTCCTGCACAAAAATAATGGATGGTTAAGATATGTCAGCTTGTATCAGAAGAGTTGAAAATGCAAATTACTTGATATCACAACACCGCCTACTGATGCATTATGCATTCAACAACTATTAAATGCGCAATACTTAGCAGGAACTACAGTTAATGTGGTTCATCTCTCTATTTTCATCTATTAAACAAAGTACATACAAATCGTAGATCATCTTCTACTCACTTAAATCAATCTCATTTGGTAAAGGAGAGGTTAATGAGCTGCAATTGAAATGAGAGATGAACTTACTTTGTAATGTCTGCTGCCGCTGCTGCCGCCGCTGAGGCTTCAGCTGACCATTAGCACAACAAGATAAAGAGATTACATAAGTTATGTTCAGAAGCATCACATAGTGCCATATATGACTGTAATTATGCCATATTAAAACAATTCTTGGGATGAAGGCTGCCCTTCAAAGCATGCACCAATGAACTGTGTTCTCTGTTTCTTTCCTAAACTATGAACTGGCTATTGAATATATTACCAAATTAAACCAAGGTTATGTGATTAATAATATAGATATGGTGGCATCAATGATCTAGCCTTTTTTTACACATACTGTATCTAGCATTAAACAGTCCATGCACGCCAATTACCCAGTTGTCATTAAGAGAATAATCAAAGAACTTTCTCTTCCTTGCTCTCGATACTATCACGAGTAGCCCATCGAGTAAGTCCAGTAAGAAGGATTCAATTCCAACGATGAGAGAGTGTGAAGAACAGTATGAGGTATGACGAGATGTTAAACAATCAGGACATACCGTCTCCACCTGAGGAAGCACTTCCAGCACCCTGCATAAAGTATTACCAATTTTAGACAGATGCTACTACTGCACTAGAAACATGCTGAGATAACTGCTTGATTGTCGATACTTACTCCCTGTGCTGCGTAAATCTTTCTAGCCCCTTCGAGCTGCGACATTTCCGCATCGAATGTATTCGCCATCTCCAGCACCTCCGGCGTGCTCACGAAGCGAACGAACCTTCAAGCACAGACGAACCAAACACCTGTCAGCATACGATCTCTTCGGCACCACGGACCCGAAGAAGACCTCCGCAATAAGCCCTAACCTCTCGAGGGTGCCCTTGCTGAACCACGCGGCGCGGCGGTCCAGCTGCAGGCGGATGGCGGGCTGCGGCGGCTGAGCGGCCGCCTGCTCCTCTGCCGCGCGCAGGTGCGTCACGAACGGCTTCACCGACCCCGACGCGATCTTCTCCGTCCGCCCACTGCCCGACACCACCAGCTCGCACCTGCAGAGACAGGCAGCCAGCTTTAGCCCATGGGAACCGCACGGGAATGCGAGATTTCTCCCCGCTTCCTCACCTCGAGCGGCGTGGGGAGAGCTGGAAGAGCGCGTAGTCGAGCGGCGCGTTGGGCTCCATGGCGACGCCGCCAGTGCCGCCGGCGGCGGCGAGGTCGGATCTGATGGATCGCGTACAGGGCCCGCTCCACGCCTACGCCGGAACCGTCCACCCGGGAAACGCCGGAGAGGCGGCGAACCGGGCAATGCAGCTCCCGCGGCGCCGAGATCGCGCGGTGGCCGGAGCGTGCCCGGATCTCGCCCCACGCGCGCCGAATCCGATAACGTGCGCCTCCTGCTGTGCTGCGCTGTGGGGGCAGAGAGAGAGAGAGAGAGAGCGGAGTGGAAGTGGAAGAAGAGAGGAGTAGAGAGAGAAAACGAGCTGCTTGTTTGGTGGAGCTGGAGACTCACTGGTGTGCTCCTCCGTGGGAAGTGGGAGGAAAAACAGAAGAAGGTAAAACCAGGAAAAATTAGGGGTGCTTGGAGAGAAATTAGTGGCTTTGATTTGGAGTTTTGGTGAAGCTTAGGTGCGATTAAGAGAGATTGGTCTTTTCTGGGAGTGTAAATAAGCTGCTTTTTTTTCTTATTTCTTTTTTTTAATTTTTTCATATGCTTTATCTGTCCTTGGTTTTTCAGGATAACAACGGCTTTGAGTGGACTGTTGGTATGGATTTGACCATTTTTTTCGAGAATAACGCGGGGGGGGGGGGGGGGGGGGGGGGGGGGGGAGGGGGGGGAGCCCACCGCTTGTTATATTTCCGAAAAGAGCTTGGCGGGCCATGTTCTTACAACAGAATAGCAGTTTTACAGGGAGATACAGGGGAGAGAGAACAATGAAAATACAAGAAAAAAGACAATTAGAAGAGGGAAAGCAAGAGCCACCCAGAGACACAAGAGGTGAGGGGTGTAGTCGAGGGATCACAATGCCGAGACTCGGCAATCAGCCTCACGCACCGCACCGGCATGCAACTCGAACTCCACGGCACAACTCAGGAGCACCACCATCATCATCGGATCGGAGTGTCAAGCCTAGCACCTAGCACTATCCTAGAAAGGGAGCTCCGCCACGGACATCGAGACGAAAGCAGGTGGGGGAGACATACATTGTGTCGTCAAGGAGCAAAGGTGAGCCAAAATGCCACCACGAGCACGAAGCTCCCACACCGCAACAGCAACCAATGGGGAGTCTTGGGCAAGCACGCGAATGCCGGCCAAGGAGAGAAAACAAAACACCGTCGACCCAGTCTGGCCGCACCAACACCACCAAGCGCAGCACCATCACAAGCTTACCCACAGCCATCAAGACGCTCGCGAACCACCCCTGCCATCCCCAAGCAACGCCTCCACGGAGGGGAGCGACGTCGTAACGGCACCGTTGCCCAAGCAGGGGACCGGGTTTTCACCCGGGCAGGGGGGGTGGGTGATGGGGATGGAACTTCAACGAAGCCTCCGAGGAGGGAACCGCGCCAGGGCGTCGTCGACGTCGAGACCAGAGCCGACCAAGGGTTTCCCCCAATTCCGATCCCACATCACCATCCACCCATCCAAGGCACAGATCGACGAGGGCGAGGCCTCCAGCACCGAGGACGGGGAGAACGCTAAACAAGCCGGAGAAACGACCCGAGAAGGCGTCACATCAGGTCTTCATCCAGGAGTCGCCGCACCGAGCGGCCGCACCATCGGGGGAGAGGGGCATCACCACGATGCCCCCGCCATGGACCTCCGCGCAGCAAGAGAGGTCCGCCGCCAGGGACTGGCCGCGCCGCCGGGTGAGGTCGCGCCGCTGCAAGGGGCCGCCGCCGAGAGGGGAGCCGCCTCAGCGCGCAGGAGAGAGCCCGCGCCGGCACCGTCCACCGCGGGTCAAGCCCGTCGGCATCCTCCAGTGACGGTGCGGGAGGGTGGAAGTCGGCGGAGGGGCGTCGCCAGACCACAGCAGCCGCGCCGGAGGGCGCGAGGAGGGAAGACACCCGCAGGAGCAGGCGCGTGCCGACGGGCCGCCGCCGCCGGCGAGGGCCCCCCATCCGAGCAGCTGAGACCTCCAAGCTGCCAGCAGGGGGGCCAGGGCGCAGATCCCCGCCGCCCCCGTCACCGGCGCTGCACGGCCTTGTCCGGCAGCCACCTCGGGGGGCGACGAGGGGAGGGAGGGAGCGGAGGGGTGGGCGGCGCGGGGCGGCGGCTAGGGTTCCCCTCGGTCGCCTGGAGGGAGGCGACGTGAGGGGGCGAGGACCACACTGCCCGGATTTGACCATTATGTCCCTCAACAGAAAACCGGTCCAGGGGGGCTTCATTTTGAATCTTGAAGGAGGGTTTTTTCTACCAACAGAAATCGGGAGTTTTGCTTGCTCAAAAATCATTGTCGTTGATATGAAATCAAGATAGATGACGTCTTACTTAGTGTATTATGGCGTAGTACCATTTCTTGTTTTGTTAGTGTTTAAGTCTGAGTCTGATCACTAATCTTCACGCGAAAAATGGAACCGTCTGCCATTAACATATGTTTCAATCTTTCGGCATCACCGAATGAATGTGATGTGGCCATGATGAGGTGTTTGGTGGTAGATGGATTTGCTAGATATAAGCGACATAATATTTGGAAAAAATATTGCATCATACCGCATTGATCGTTGTGTCAGTTTGAGTTTTGGATGTGTCAGGGGAATAATTTCCGGGTAGCCGTTCCGACGGCAAGCCGGGCGTTAGGCTGACGGCGCGAAGATGGCAAGCCGGAGTCGGATCCCCGTTCGCCCGTCAACCGTCCCTCGGATGCTCTCCGAGGGGATACAGACAAGGGGACAGGGAAGTACGGGCAGGAGCGCCTGGTCCCCGCCCGCCCCGCAGCAGGCCCCGGACGCTCTCCAACAGGATATGGACAAGAAGACAAGGAGGTATGGGCAGGGGCACCTGATCCCCGCTCGCCTCGCGGCCGGGTTCCCGCTGCGGCTACGTGACGTCGTCCATAGTGTACAGTCTACAGGAGGCAGCCAGCCTAGCCTACAAGGTGTAGAGTAGCCCGCAGTGCCTAATCACTGTAGGTGACCGTAGGCGAGGGCCCGCCTCCGCTAGCCGGGGAGACGGCTAGCCGACACAACTTGTAACCGGCCCCCAGTCCTATATAAGGAGGGCCGGGCACCCGCGGGAGGGGATCGGACGATTCTCCCCACCCCAGCTTGGATTCATCAGCCACCATAGTTCATAGAGCTCAGATACAGCTCGAGGAGTACCATTGTAACCCCGGTGACCATCGTATACAGATCAGTGCAGGAGTAGGGGTGTTAGCTCCACACGAGGGCCTCGAACCTGGGTACGTCTCGGTGTTCACCGTGCTCGTGCCTAATCCGAGCGAGCACCGTCGCAACGCATCCTGTTGGGCTCCACCCACTCAACCTTCCCCGTTGGCATATGCCGAACTTTATACCTCGACAGGATGGCTATGACTCGGCACGAGCTCTCAGTTTATTTATGTTACTCCACATGACTTTTGTTTAATGTATAGATTACAAATAAACGAAGAAGAATTTGCTCCAAATTTCCTTTTGTCTTCTTACTATACTTTACTTTAATCGGTCTTTTAAACACTATTTTTGCTAAGATTGTTCACAAATCTAGGTCTAATTGTTGACCATCATCTTTTGGTTCCATTCTATTGAAAAGAATGAGTAGACGGAGAGAAGAGAATCCCATGCATAAATTGTACGGAGGCTGAAATAGATTAAAAAAAAACAGAAGAGTAACTACCAAATCATGAGGCGCGGTGGATGATAATTCTCCATCTCTTGTCGGTGAAAGCAACTCAAGAATTGCAAGAAGTGGCATGTCTATGACAACTATCATCATATTTTATTCACTAACAACATCACAAAAATATCATGAAGGATAATGCCCAATCTTTTTTTCGACGGACTTTTGTGAACATTTATAAAGGTTCTCGTGGGAGGTGTTTTGGCGCCATCCAAGAGCCTGAAAAAAAAAATCTTACGCGAACATCTAGGTGTGATCTACATGCCCATAAATAGTCATTAATAAAACAAAGTGTTTGAGGGTTGCACAAAAAAGAATGTGTATTATAGATCGACATATTTTGCATTTTGAGCACCCTTTAAATAAGGAATTTATTTTTAATACAAATTTTGCAAATATTGTGGCGAGTTAATTATTTACAAATATTCTTTGTTTCTGCACAATAATTAAAAAATATTCAAAACTAATTAATTCTACGCATATTTGCGAAAATTGTATGCAAAAATGATATTTAAAAATAAAATTCTTAAAAATGCATGTTTCTGTATGAAAAAAAATACTTGCAGGTAGTAATAATTGTTCTCTTTGTTTTTTGTCTCTCCTTTTCGGTAACCACCAAGAGCCCAGGCTATTCGTTGAATAGGCGAAAGAACTGATTAGTTGTCAAAGAAAATCGTCAAAAGATGATGCAATGGGCGCAATCCACTAGCATGACCAAGCGAGACCCAAAACATGGCTAATGCAAGAAGCAAACATGTCAATTAAGGGCAGTGGCCCATTGGTTTGGGGACGTAGTGGCAAACCCGGAGACCTGAGTTCAACCCCTATCGGGGGCAGTTTTCGGGAATTCTCATAAAGGTGGATTTCTACTATATCATTGCCACCAAGGGCTAGTCCTGGTAGGCTTTCATTTTTTGTCAATTAAGGGCTCGTGAACCAGGCAACATCCGACCACCACGATGTTTAAACACTGCTCAAACTTTGTCCAAAATGCTAACCCGTCGGCTTCAGGGAAGAAAGATGGACACTCTGTCGAAGTGTTAAATCTATTGCACGGAGTTCACACCTCACCTCCTTTACATATGCACTTTACTAGAAACTGGACGAACTAACATGAGAACAAAAAATAAACCACCCAACGTTGTTTTTGTATATTGTGACATCGTCGCGGGTTGTCGGCTCGGTCAAACCATATCTAAGGGGATGTCTTGACTTTATGTCGGTCAGCGACCCCGGATGTGTTGGTGTGGCGACCGTGGTCCGTTGGCTATGTGCAGCTTGGGTTGTGGAAGATTGCGTTGTGCAACGTTGCGGCGGCCCCGAAAGATGGTGTCAGGGAGTTTCCCACCACCGGAGCAATGGAGGTCGGGGCTGCGACCGGAGGGTTGCTGCTTCAAGAGCTTTGACCTTGTGTCGTGAGGGTGACGAGATTGCCTTCGATGTTGCTCATAGGCGTGTTGATTCAAGCAATTGGCGTATATTTGAGTGGAGTGCTTTCTTCTTCACCTTCGCTAAAGATTATTAGGTTTGCTCCTCGCATTCATGGCTTCTTCCCTCCGGCAGAGATTCGAGACCAAATATTTCTATGGTGCGGAAGATTCCTGAGCCTGCTCCTCACATAGCACCCGTGACTTATTCTCTTCAGTTTTGTGTGTGTTTACGTTGTTGGTGCTTGTTGTGGTGTTCATCGTGCCGCCGATGAGAGTTGGCTACCCTTGTTGTAATTTCGCCCGATTTATTGTAACTAACTGAGCAACAATATTCTTCCTAATTAATGAAATGGTAACACTTTTTCCCCGTGTTTAAAAAAATAGCTTTATTGCAACATTATTTTTTGGAACGTTTCCGCGTAACACACTGTGTGTAATGGAGACATTTGTTCCCTGCGATGGAAACTCGTTCAACCAAATTTAGGATCGGTTTGCACATGAAAAAGTATTTTTGTAATGAAACATGGATGTCTAACTCATTTGATGAATCATATGAGTACACAGCAAAATAAGGCGATGCTTGGAACCGATTTTTTAATCACATGAAAACATTTTACCATAGAGCAAGAACATTATATATGAACATGCGCAATACAAAAATTATGATGACAACATCATTCTCTTAGTTGTTTGCATGTAAAAAAGTTGTGTGTCGGAAGTATATATTTTTTTAAATTTGTGTGTCGGAAGTATTGTTTCTATGGGATGGGGTCATTTTTTTGTTCAATGAAAACTTATCTGACAAAGAGACAAAATGACACACTACGAACTAACAAATAAGCAGTTTGATACAGAATAGTCATGGTACAATTCTTAAGGAGCGAGGAGGAGTCGTTGGCACATTAATCTCACACATCACTTGACACCCAGGGCCAGGGAGTCCCTTTCAACTGAGGTCATTAGATTCTGGCTCAAGGTTTCTAACTAACTTTGATTTATCCATTACTTTGGACTTGTTTATAGGTATGTCTGACGTAACAGCCACAGCTTTTCTTTATTCCAAAGGAACTAAAAACCAGTTCTTTTATCACAACTTTCTCCGACCAAATAAAATGCTTCCATGAAATAATTCAGGTTTTTCCTTCAAAATATAATTAAGTTATTACTACTGATGTGGTAACACGGTTACATGAAGCATGTATGCCTTGATAGATGGAGAACGTCTATAAATAGCCGACATTGTTGCTGCATTCTGATGAACACTGTGCCTAAATTGACTGCTGCCTAATTGTGTTAATGTGGCTGCAGTGTTTCACCTCCACATACCTTTCCTCAACGTAGCCAGGTCAACTCTAGGATAGGAGTTGATCACCTGCCTTGTACGGAGTAGCACCGTACTGCATAGATGATGAATAGTCATGGCTTCTGGTAGCAGTTCTGAACAATCATTAACACGATGAACTATGGCTAGCCAGAAACAAAGGTATTTGGATGGAGCTTATTGTTCGGTTAGCAAAACTTCGACAGTTGAGCATGCATGTGGCAACTTACACGGATGTTGAATTGGATAATTATAAATATCTGAACCTAAGGTGAAATAATGCTAACATGTTGCCACTTGCCCCTTGATTAAAATATGGATCACGATTCTCAACTCTCCTAGGCTCAGTTTGAAAGAAGAAAGGGCTACATTCTTATACCATTAAAAATATCAGGATGGTGCATCTCTCGGCGGTGATGCACTAGTTAGCGATGATTCCGAGAAATCTGATTAAAGAAGCATGAAGGTACACAGGTCACTGCACTAATGGTCCAGCAGACAACAAAACAAATTAATAAGCACTGTTAATCTGAACCTGCTATACTGCTCATGGCACGCTAAGACATTCTTCAGTACAGGGCTGTACTCTGCATACATGCCCCTGTCAAGTGTCAAGTCAGTCAGCTAGTCTGGCCTTCTGATTCTGAACTAAACTTTCTTAATTATTGGCTCCATCTCCTGTCTTGGTAACACCAGTACTGTACAGCTCTGGTATTTGACTTTTGTGCAGTATAAAACAAGTAAACAATTTCATGCATACTTACACATAGACCCCTAAGTATAATATATTTTAAAACGCACCCTTCTGCTTCATTTCACATGCTATTGCTTTCATAATTTTGTGGTTCAAAAGTCCTTTTATGTGGAAGAAAATTAACCAGCCGACACTAGCTAGGACAAGATGGAGATTAATTAGCAAGTGACCAAATTGTTCTGCTTTTATACTTCTTTAATGAAAAGTTAATTGTGCTCTGGTTGATCAATGAGGAGGAGGAAGTATCTTGCTTTGTACTCTTGTTAAGCATGTTTTGGGATTGGTCTAATCAAGTCGTTCATGCATTTGTCTCGTCTCTTTCCTCCTTTCCCCCACCTGAGAACCGACTGATCATTTGATTAATCTACTCGAGCCGAGCTTTAAGATTCGCGCACGTCCATCAGAGGGTCTGTCACTAATGATGGCCTTGTCGCTGGATCCGTCAGATGTGTCACTCAGCTGGGAGGTTAACTGGGGGGCCATGCTGGCTTCGATAATCTCTGAGGTTATAGGTATGCATTAGGCATTAGCGCACAGAAAAAAAACTGGAGACAGTGATGATTAAGTTCTGAATTAGTAGGGTGCAAGTAGCTTCAATTGTGCGTTTTGGCGAGCAAAGTGAGTTGTCAGCTCTGCGGCTCAGTGCACACATGTGAGGTTAAATAATCATAGAGCAGTAAGTGTAGCAGTGGAAGTTAATACACCAATCATTAACTAAAGCAGTGTTTGGCATTGCTGATTGCTGTAAGTTGTGAAAATTCCGCTTGTGCAACCAAACTTTGCTTATTTTACACACAACACTAGGATAGAGATCAGCATGTCCTGTTTGCACCTTACACATAGTACATCGTACTACTCCACATGTGGTGATTACGGCAAGAAAGAAAACTCTGCTTTAGACGGGGACGCAAAGTAATCACGTACTATTAGACATTTCCGTCGAGGTTGCTTAACTCGAAGCTAAGCCGTGATTAATTGAGCTATCTTGACAAAAAGCAGCAAGATTCCAGCTAAGCACTTAAGCTTACACTCCTATGCGTCCATTACGTTTTGTTTTTCCTTGGCTTCTTCTTACGGAAGAGGTGCACCTCCAAATCAAACGAGATCTGGAGGCCCGGTCAGCCCACAGGTTATCCACTGCAGACACAGAAGCGGATCGTATCACGCACAAACCTTTTCTTAATGGAGCAGGAGCACAGAAAAAAATTAAGCTGGCATTTTTGTTGAGCCTAGTAGAGCTGGCACTCAGCAAAACCGTGTTTGCACTCGAAAAGGTTTTGCCGAGAGTGTTGCAGTCAGCATACAACTATCAGTTGGGATTTCACCCGTAAAACCGAGTTTGTCGAGTGCTTTCTCTGAGGCGCTAGGCAAAACTTTTGCCATGTGTCAATAATAGATACTCAACAACAAAAACAAAAACTAAGGAGATAGAAAAGGCGGTGCAACATGTCCCAAACGTTTGCCAAGTGGTGTACCGAGGACACTTGGCAACGATGGAAGCTCACAAGCACGCCACGTGTCTCTATCTTTGCTGAGTGTCGCGCCTAGGCACAGCATTGTTGTGTGCATCTGCCATGAGCAATTGGCAAACTTTACTCGACAAAAAGGCAGCCGTGGATCCTAGAGGGGTGGCACATGTCTGGCTTTGCTGAGTGCCACTTGCGAGGCGGGCTGCGGAGGAGGAACATGCGTGAGGCAGTCCCATTCTTATGCCTTAGTGACAGGACCCTCCTATATAACTAAGTCAAACTCCCTCTCAAGTCTCAACTAGCAACATGAGACTAAAATTTAGTTTTTTTTGCGAATGAGAGTAAAATTTAGTTACAACTCTTGCCATGTACATGAGAGCTTCAAGAGATTTTTAGAAGTTCAATTGAGCTATGAGTCTATAACCCATTAGCAAATTCCAACAGTTGACTCCTCGATAAAGCGATTCGGTGTATGCACCTATGTGCGGCTCTTATAGTGTTGCAGCTTGTTTCAACCCGGTGTCACTATTGGTGTTGTGCGGCAGTCAACATGTGTTGACAGTTGCAATCGTGTTCGAAGTGCTCGAGTAATATTTGTTTAAGTAGATTAAAGGTCTATTTTTAATATGCGTGATTTTTTTTCCGAGAATAACGGGGGAGGAGCCCCACCGCTTGTTATATTTCCGAAAAGTAGCCTGGCGGGCCATGTTCTTACAACAGAATAGCAGTTTTACAGGGGGATACAGGGGAGAGAACAATGAAAATACAAGGAAAAAGACAACTAGAAGAGGGAAAGCAAGAGCCACCCAGAGACACAAGAGGTGAGGGGTGTAGTCGAGGGATCACAATGCCGAGACTCGGCAATCAGCCTCACGCACCGCACCGGCATGCAACTCGAACCCCACAGCACAACTCAGGAGCACCACCACCATCATCGGATCGGAGTGTCAAGCCTAGCACCTAGCACTATCCTCGAAAGGGAGCTCCGCCACGGACATCGAGACGAAAGCAAGTGGGGAGACATACATTGTGTCGTCAAGGAGCAAAGGTGAGCCGAGATGCCACCAAGAGTCCGAAGCTCACCACACCACAACGGCAACCAAGGCAAGCTCTCGGGCAAGCACATCCAGGAGACCGAGACGCGCCAGCCGAGGAGAGAAAAACACACCACCGTCGGCCCAAGCTGGCTGCACCAACACCAACAAACGCAGCCAGCAGGACGCTCACGAACCACCTCTGCTATCCCTGAGCAGCGCCTCCATGGAGGAAGCGACATCGCAACGCCGCCGCTGCCCAAGCAGGGACCGGGATTTCGCCCAGCAGGGGTGGGTGATGGGGCTAGAACTACAACGAAGCCTCTGAGGAGGGATACGGCGCCAGAGCGTCGTCGACATCGTGGCCATCGCCGGCCAAGGGTTTCCCCCAATTTCGAGCACCAAAGCACCATCCACCCGTCGAAGGAGCCGCCAAGGAGAGGCCTCATTCACCTTGGACGGGGGAGAGCTCCAGAAACAGGCCGTGCAAGCGGACCCAGAGGAACTGCACGGCAGGTCTTCAACTAGGCGCCGCCGCACCTTGCGGCCGCACCATCAGAGGAGTGGAGCATCACCATGATGCCCAAGCCATGGACCTCCGCGCCACCTAGGGGCCGCCGCCGCAGCAGGTGGCCGTGCTGCCGGGGGAGGCCGTGCCGCCACGGGAGCCGCCACCGCGAGGGGGGCCGCCGCCGTGCGCGAGAAGCCTGGGCCGGCACCGTCCACCACGCGGACAAGCCCGGCGGCATCCTTCGGCGGCAGCGCCAGGAGGTGGGCGCCGGAGGAGAGCAGCGGTCGTGCCGCCGCCGCGCCGGAGGGGCGCGGGGAGGGAACGCCCGGGAGGGCGCGGCACGGGCCGCCGCCGCCGGCCAGGACCCCTAAGTGAGCAGCAAGACCTCCATACTGCTTGCCAGCGGCCGAGCGCGTAGATCCCCGCCGCCCCCTCACTGGCGCCGCCCGGCCTTGTCCGGCGGCCGCCTCTGGGGACGACGAGGGGAGGGAGGTGGGAGGAGGGGGGTGGCGGCGCGGGGCGGCTAGGGTTTCCCCTCGGTCGCCTGGGAGGAAGGCGACGCGAGGGGGTCCGTTTCCCACTCCGAGACTAGAAGAGAGGAATTTGGTATGCGTGATTTATAAGAGCATGAACATAAAAAAGACAGAACTATAATGTCTTGGCCACTTGAATGTATTTGCTCAAAAGTTTGTTTGATCAAACTCTCTTGTACACTCCTTATCTATAATGCAAAGGCTAAGCACCTGCTATTCAACCTTAAAGAAAGTTTGCTTGATTAATGAGTAAAGTCTACGTACAATCCTGAACTTATAGTGATGATCTGAGTTGAACCCAAACTCTCATGTACATTCCTTATCTATAATGCAAAGGCTGAGCACCTGCCATTCAACCTTAAAGAAAGTTTGCTTGATTAATGAGTAAAGTCTACTTATAATCCCGAACTTATAGTGATGATCTGAGTTGAACCCAACACTACAGGACTGGGCTGATACGCCGACGGCTGGAAGCCGTCGGCATAGGCCAAGAAACCGTCGGCGTATGGTTGTGTTAGGTTAGGCCATAGGAAGATGAGAAACCAAAGTCTACCCCAAATCAACACAAGATTCCATCCGGTTCGGCCGAAGAGGGAGTTTTCACCTCTAAGTGCAGAAACTCACTAGAGAGAAAGTGAAGCCGGTCACACCCCGGAGTAGGATATTGGACATTTACAACACAACACACTCTTGTATACATATGGTATGGCACAACCTAGGTTTTGGTGGGGTTCCGACCCTCCGGGGTCCCGCTTCGGCGAAACCCTAGACCCGCTGGAAAAAAATCAAAGTTCCCGTCTACTCCCTTGACCGAGCCGAGAGGGGTAGGCCAGTGGACTTTTTTGCTTGGTTGTGTTAGGTTAGTCCATAGGAAGATGGGAAACCAAAGTTTACCCCAAATAAACACAAGATTCCATCCGGTTCGTGACGTGCAACTATGAGAGACAACATTCGCGACGTCATTTTATGTGGGTGGAGACCCCTATACAGTAGCTACATACATAAAAATGAATAAAAAACATATTAAACATAATTTAGAGTAATGAATAAAAGTCATAAAAGTAAAATACAGAAAAAAAACATTATACCTATGCCGACGGCAAAAATAGTAACTGTATGCCGACGGCATAGCCGTCGGCGTATCTATATTCATAAAAAATAAATATTTCAAACGGTCCAGCTGGATATACGCCGACGGCATGCACTGAGTATACGCCGACGGCCGCTGATACGCCGAGGGTGACCGTCGGCGTGTAATCTATACGCCGACGGCCTTCTCGACGGGCCGGACACGGCAGGGTCTACGCCGACAGCCGTAGCTTTTTGCCGTCGGCGTATCAGCCCAGTCCTCTAGTGCAAACTCTTAATCCTTAAAATCGTTACCAACTTTGGTCTATCCTTGTAATCTGTACGGTTTGCTTAAAGCCCATTTGGCGAGGTGGAATCATTTATAATAGAGCAAGAGGGCAGAGAAAGTAAAAAGGCAAAACTGATTCCATTTCTGCCGTGACAAGGACTGATGAACAACCGAATCGAGTCTATAATAATTAACGGCTTCCAGTTTTCCATCATCAGCTTGCGTCCTGCCTAATCTTCACCTGCCCTCCTGGACGATCGATGCATCTCCCTCTAGCTCGATTTCTGGGCGTAACTGAAACAAAATCACACTCTCCTCTCCAACAAACACATCAATGGCAGTCCAACAAACACATCAATGGCAGGGTGTGGGCACAGAAAGGCTAGGTCTGTGAAATCCTAACATGTGCTGCTCTACTGTTCTCGATTTCCTTTTGTGCTTCGCTCCAAAAGTGCAACCACTCGATCGATACCTTCACATATGTGAGGTCTTGTGTATTGTTGTTTTCAGCACCGCTAGCCTCCTCGTGTACGGGTGTCCTGAGAATGAGAGTGAGAGAGATGGCGTCTACTCCTGCCATGGACCACTTCAGGCTCGCTGCCGCACAATCCTGTCTCTGATCGTGCTATCACGGGTGGATCGCCCATACGCGTCGCCATTGAACGACACCAATCGCAGCACCAGAAAACATCGGTCAATCGTCGCTAGCGCTAGCTGCAAAACAACGGCGTATTTGTCAGTCGGTTGCGGCGTCCCGGTTCCGTACGCTAGTAACGGTACGGAACCGAGCTGAGTGAGACTAGTAGTGCTGGCCGGGAGACTGTGCCGATCGACCTTAAACATTCGAACCAGGGCAAATTTATAAAAGCGGGATGACCGATGTCAGTGTCGATTCACACACGTGCTAGCCTTGTCAGCGCAACATCGACAAGAAAAATACACAAAATTTAGAAAAAATCGGATCCAAAATATCTACTCCGTACACACGGTGGTGGAAGCTTATGAAACTTTAGGAAGATAGTGGGGGGAAACAGATATCTTCAAGACTAGTGGCGTGGGAAACCAACATATATACGTATATGACAGTGTTGGTGACTCATGTCTGATGGAATGATATCCGTGTTGCGGTGCAGCTCAGTGACTATGAGGTTAACCATCTCACCTTTTACCACCAACAACAGGGGCATATGCCCCCCCTATGCCCCTAAAAATAGTTTGCTAGTTCGCATTCGATCAAGACCTCTCATAGTGGGGGTAACATGCATTTATTTGCGGTGAGTATGGGTTTTGTGTACGTACTAGAAGAGGTTGGCGCGCTTTGCTGCACCCGATGTGATTATTGCGGTTATCAATACATGACATGATGATCTGAGTAAAAAGTAGTGTCCGATACATCATCAGGTACAAATTCATACCATATTCAGAAAAATATTGCATGTATTGCTCTAGCAAACTACGGTATAAACTGTATAATACAAAAGTAACAAATTTGAATTTGTTAATCTCTTAACGAGGCGAGCCCGACAACTGGTGCTAGTCGAGTGCAGCCAGAAGCAGAGCTGCCGTATGTCACCTGTGCTCGTGCTTCTAGGGAATGAGGAGGCACGAGGAAGAGGAAGCGAGAGGGCCTTTCGGGTGGCTCGTCAGCCGGAACTACAAAAGAGAGTCATTGGTGACCGCGCACGGGAGGAGAGAGACGACATTATTCAAGGCCAAATCTCTCACGATCCATGGTGTCCTTGGGATGTGATGGTAGATTCGCGGCCGAATCGGTTAGAGTTTTGGCGGAGCTGCCGGATTCGAAACTGAATCGATGAGAGAAGAGGCGGTAGTGATCACCGGAGGAGAGGCGTGAGGCCGGCATGAAAATTTCGATTTTTAGTTGTCGTGCAGGTGTTGGCCTTTCTGTTTTATAACAACAACCCAAGTGTTTTATTTTTGCAGCACTTGCCTTTTTCTTTTTGACAAAAAAATTGATAGAATTTTCGTCAAGACCGGTTAGTTGTTCGAAAAACATTTGTTTTGCCCCAAATGACTTAATACGGACGGGAGTCGATGGTGGCCGCACGCGGGAGGAAAGCGACGGTCGGCATCCCTCCCGATATGTGGTGCCCTTGAGCGGTGGACCAGTGGTATTGAATTTGTTGCCGAATCGGTTAGAGTTGTGGCGGAACTACCCGATCCGAGACCATCGATGGAGAAGAAGCGACAATGGTCACCGGAGAAGAGTCGTGAGAGCGACATGAAAATTTCGATTGGCAGTTAGCGCGCGTGTTTTGGCCTTTCTGTTATATAGCAGCAGCCCAAGTTTTTTTATATTTGCCGCACTTGGTGTTTTTTGTTTGACAATTTTTTTTTGCTAAATTTACATCAAATGCAGGGCGGTACCTATTAGAGCAATATTTTTTGCTCCAAATGATCAATGTTGTAAAATAGAGCAACTATTGAAGTATAAGAGAGGAGCGACACTGTTGTGTACAGTAGATAGAAAAGTAAATTTTATATTCAGTTAAACGGACAAATAATATTATTTCTAGCTGGATCTGATGTAACCAATAGAAAGTTGCCACGTGGAGCAACCAATAAGCTCTATTTTTTAGAGAGCTTAGTTATTAGAAGGATATTTTCAAACTCAATTTAAAACTATTAACTATAAATTAATAAATAAAGTGAGCTAAGTGAGGTCTATCATGATTTGGACATGTGGGAAGGAGAGGATATATAATAGAATTTTTTTCAAACTCAGTTTAAAACTATGAACTATAAATTAGTAAATAAAGTGAGCTAAGTGGGGTCTACCATGATTTTGACATGTGGGAGAAGGAAAAGACACAAATCGTAGGAGTTTAGTATTTAGAGAGATATCCCTTGCAAGTCGTAACAGGATGGACTCCTATACGGTAAATTCATACGTCATCAATGCGGACGCCCAATTCACGGCCTATTCCCCGAGAAACACTTATAAAAAAAATCGCACATACTCCATATTACTCGCATGTGCATTGTTCTTCTAGAAGAAAATATCGACCCAGTCATATCATATATGCGGACTACTCTACCGGATGAATAAAGTCCGACATTGTTCTTAGACATAATATGTGCAGATCGATCGGCTAGGGCTTTTGTTTCAACCGATGGTCCGTGCACGTACTGGTCTCGGTTATGGATGACCATGATACTATACTAGTTGAATTGGTGCGGCGACACGCCGCGGCCTTGATGACAATATTTGTGATAATATGTTTATTGTTTTAGTTGCGTTATATATATTGTAAGTGAAGGCGGTAGTTCTAATTTCTGTAATGTGCTTAGCTGAAATTCAATTTGAAATCAGCATATCAGAGAAAATGAGTTTGTATTTTCTCGAAATACGTGTCTATTCAAGTTTTTTTTTGTGAATGCAACTACATAATCAGAGAATATTAAGTTATATTGCTTCCAAATATGTTCGCCAAATCGAAATGATTAAATTTGGTTTAATTTTGCTATAATTTTCTTATCTAGCACTATATTCATAGGAAGTATATTATGGTTATCTGCAAATATTAACCACTTTGAGATTTAATTTAAGTTTGAAAATGGACGTATTCAAGAATATTTTTAGGATTGAAAACAGTTGAAATTAAAAGAAAGCTTACTTTCAAAAGTGCTCAGATTTCGTAATTTGTTCAAGTTGTAAAGTTCTGCAGTTTCAGTTTTTTTTACATATGTAAAATAATTAGATTCTGAAGGCATTTAAATGTTTGAAGTATCCAAATTTTAAATTTGATCGTATGCCGTAAATAGTTAGTAGTTAATTTCGTGGTCATTTCGATATATTGATGGATATATTCAAAGTCACTGATAAGTAGCATTGAGTAGTTTTTGAAAATTGTTCGAATGTCGTAGAACAATATATATGAATCGTCTCAAATTGTTTAGAGCATGTTCTATTTTTAATTTTTTTTCGCAGAAGGAAACTATGATTTTTTTTTCTTTCAAAACAGCGTAAAGGTGTCAAATGAGTTTTTAAATGTTATTTAAAAATTTTAAGGTTTGAAATATTTGGAAAAGGTCACAAAATATTTAAAATGGCTATTTTTTTGAATTCGGTCCGAATTAATTTGGAAATGTATTTCAAAAGGTACAAAAGTTTTCGAAAAACAGGAAAAAAATAATGAAAAGGCCGTCGAGCTGCTGAGCAGCCGGCCCAGCCCACGAACGGCCCAGCTTGCGGCCCAAAGCCGGCGTGACGCGGCCACGACGTCACACGGGGACGGAGCCGCCGCGGCGACGTCGACGCCCGCGCCGCGCGACGGCGACCCAGGACACGCGGCTGGGCGCGTTTAATGCGCCAGGAGGCGGGCTACCCGGGAGCGGCGGCGACGCCCGTTTTGGGTCGCCGGCGGCTCCCGAACGCGGCGGCGGATGCCGACGGATGGCGGCGATGATTGCGGTGCGACGCGGCCGTCCCAGCACGCGGTCGTCGGCGGAGACGAAGAGGGCGCGACGGCGGACGTCCCCGTTAGCGTAGATTCGAGCGGGGAGGCGCGTAGCACCGTCGCGGTGCGTCAGCGGCGCCGCCGATCTCCGGCCGCGCGAGGGGAGAGGAGAAAGAAGGGGGAGTTGTGACGCTTTTGTAAAAAAGCCCCTCGATTTTGCAGCAATTACAAATACGTCCTTCGGCGGGGGGTGTGCTGTAAAAATTCCGGCCGCGCGAGGGGAGAGGAGGAAGAAGGGGGAGTTGTGACGCTTTTGTAAAAAAGTCCCTCGATTTTGCAGCAATTACAAATACGTCCTTCGGCGGGGGTGTGCTGTAAAAATTCCGGCCTCACGTGGCTGTTTTTGCGAAACGCCCAGCGTCGTGTGGCTGCCATGTGGGGCCCGCCGCGGCACTGTTCAACACTGTAGATGAATAGTGACATGAACAGTGCCACGATTCGGGCCAACTTTTATATAGTGAGTAATGTATCGAAGACCTTTTGTTTGCACGATATAAGTTTAGTAAGGTAGTCAAAAAATTTGCATAGGCTTATATAAATATATAAGTTTAGTAAGGTAGTCATTTTTTCTTGCATAGGCTTATATAAGTATATAATTTTAGTGTTAGAGCCGTAGCTAGGGTTTAGGGAGAGAATAGGCGATGCAACAATGCTCGATTGTATTGATCAAAGGTGCGGCTATATATAGCCTTACAACAGGGGATATCTACGGTAGGTATTGTTACAGAATACAAACAACCTAACTAGAAGATATATGCGCTAACACCCCGCCGCAGTCTTGACGTCGTCGAGTGGCAAGACACAAAGACTGGATCGGAAGAACTGAAAAGGACCTTTGGGCAATCCTTTTGTCATGATGTCAGCGAGCTGTTGAGTTGTAGGAACGTGCACGACCCGGAGTTCGCCGAGAGAAACCTTCTCGCGCACGAAGTGTATGTCTAACTCAATGTGCTTCGTTCATCGGTGATGAACATGATTGGTTGACATGTACACCGCGGACACGTTGTCACAGAAGACGACGTGGCTTTGGGGAGAGAACAGTCGAGCTCACCAAGCAGCTGTCGGAGCCAGACGCAGTCGGCGACGGCGTTGGCCACCGCACGATATTCCGCCTCCGCACTGGATCGTGACACGATGGCTTGCCGTTTGGAGGACCAACTGATGAGAGCGCCGCCGAGATAGACACAGTAGCCAGATGTAGAGCAGCGCGTGTCCGGGCAACCCGCCCAGTCGGCGTCTGAGTAGGCCACGATGTCGGTGGAGGGCGTGGCAGCGAGGAGAAGACCGGACGACGAGGTGCCGTGCACATAACGTAGAATTCGCTTGACGATGGCAAGGTGGCCGTCGCGAGGATCATGCATGTGCAAACATATCTGCTGAACAGCGTATGCGAGCTCCGGTCGAGTCATCGTAAGATACTGTAGGGCCCCGGCGAGACTCCGATACTCGGAGGGATCAGCGACAGGCGGACCAGCATCAACAGCAATCTTGGAGAGGTTTTCCACTGGTGTCGAGACGAGCGTGCAATTCACCATGCCGGCACGTTGCAGAATCTCTTCAGCATATTGAGCTTGGCTGAGGAAGAAGCCACGCTTGGTGCGATGCACCTGGATGCCGAGAAAATAGTGCAGGGGTCCCATGTCCTTCATGGCGAACTCGGTCTTGAGCTGAGCGACAATCTCATGAAGCAATGTCGTTGTAGAAGCTGACAAGACGATGTCATCGACGTACTGTAGCAGGTACGCGGCAGCAGAACTGCGCTTCAGGATGAAGAGCGAGGCATCCGAGCGAGAGGCGACGAAGCCAATGGTGACGGCGAAGGCAGCGAAGCGCTGGAACCAAGCCCGTGGAGCCTGCTTCAAGCCGTAGAGGGACTTGGCAAGCTTGCAGACATGATCGCGATGAAGCTCGTGGACAAAGCCTGCCGGCTGATGACAGTAGACCTGCTCCTCAAGAACGCCATGGAGGAAGGCATTTTTCACGTCCAGTTGGTGCACCGGCCAGTTGCGGGAGCATGCGAGGGCGAGAACCGTGTGAATTGTCGCCGGTTTGACCACCGGTGAGAAGGTCTCACCGTAATCGATGCCGGGCCGTTGGGCAAAGCCACGAACGACCCACCTCGCCTTGTAGCGCTCGAGAGAGAAATCCGCCCGATGTTTATGCCTGAAAACCTACTTTCATGTAACAACATTAGTGCGAGGAGGCCTGGGAACAAGAGTCCAGGTGTTGTTGGAGGTGATGGCATCGAACTCGTCTTGCATAGTGGCGCGCCAATTTGGATCCCGGAGAGCTTCTCGAACAGAAGAGGGGATCGGAGAAATGGGTGTCGTAGCAAGTGTGGCATAGCGTGGATTAGGTTTGCGGATGCCGTGCTGAGCGCGAGTGACCATCTGACGGGTTTCAGGTATCGGAGGCGGCGGTGGCGTGGAAGGGGAGCTGGAAGACGAGCCAGAAGAAGCAGAAGATGGGCTGTGGGCTCCTGTTGGGCTAGGGACTCCTGATGGGCTCGAAGAGGAGGGTGTTGCCGTGGGCGAGCCGCGGCCTGGTGGGCTGCATGGGAGGCTAGGTGGCGCGCGCTGGGGGGCTGGCGGCGCGGGAGGGCATGCAGGGGTGTGATCGACGTAAGAAGGAGGCGGAGGATCTTCGTCGGCGTCGCGATCGGATGCGTCGATAGAGGAGAGCGAGGAGCTGAACGGAAAAACCGTTTCCACGAAGGTAACGTGACGGGAAAAAATGATACGCCGGGAAACAGGATCGTAACAGCGATAGCCTTTCCTTCCGTCGGGGTAGCCCAAAAAAATGCAAGCGATCGATCTCGGTGCGATTTTGTTGGGTGCGGTGGCAGAGACATTAGGGTAGCAGAGACAGCCAAAAACTCGGAGGCATCGGTAGTCGGGTGCTTGGCCGTGGAGGAGCTCGAATGGTGTGGTAAGAAGCTTAGGTTTGCAAGGACGCCGGTTAAGGAGATAGGTGGAGGTGGAGAGGGCCTCTGCCCACCACTTGGGCGGCATAGATGCATGGAGAAGAAGTGTACACACACCATCGTTAAGGGTACGAAGGATTCGTTCAGCCTTACCATTTTGTTGAGATGTGTATGGGCAGGTGAGACGAAGGAGGGTGCCATGTGAGTCAAAAAGAGCCCTATTGGCGGTGTTGTCAAATTCACGTCCGTTGTCGCTTTGAAAAGCCTTAATGGGATGAGAGAATTGTGTACGAACGTAGGTATATAAAAGGGAGAGGAGGTGGTGAACTTTGGATTTTTGACGAATAGGAAAAGTCCATACAAAATGCGTGAAATCATCAAGAATGACAAGGTAATATTGATAACCCGAGATGCTTAACACGGGACTGGTCCACAAATCGCAATGACAAAGTTCAAATGGAAACGAAGTTGTAGTGGTGGAAGAGGAAAAAGGGAGCCTAGTGTGTTTGCCTAGTCGACATGACTCGCAATGAGTAGACGAACTTTTATTACAACTGAATTTGAAATATTTGGCCGCCGATGCGAGAGCTTGAGCGCCTGGATGTCCGAGCCGCTGGTGCCAGAGAGAGGCCGAGACGGTGGTGAGCAAGCCGTGAAGAGGACGCACGAACGGGTAGAGGTCGTTGGTGGAGTTACATCGGTGAAAAACTCGTCCCGTTGCCAAATCCTTAATAGAAAAACCAAATGGGTCAAATTCGATCGAAACAAAATTATCATGTGTAAAGGCGTGGACAGAAACTAGGTTTTTGATGAGATGGGGACATATGTGGATGTTTTGGAGAAAGAGAGAGCGAGAAGGGATGGGGAGATGGGCGGAACCAGAGCCGGTGATGGGGATGACATCACCATTACCAACAATGATTGTGTGGGAAAATTAGAAGGGAGGGGTTGAGAATGTATACCAGCACCGGAACCCATGTGTGAAGACGCGCCACTGTCGAAGACCCACTCGCCGCCTTGGTTGGGCTGGCCGCCGCCGTCCGATGCCGCTTGGAGAGAGATTTGATTGAGCGCCGCAATCAATGCCGATTGATCCCAGCTGGGTCCAGGGGTGGTGGTGGCGGCGGTGAGCGCGCGTGGAGCTGGCTGTCGCGGCGCGGGGCCGAGAAGGCTAGGGGCAGACCATGCCTGGAACATGCCGGCCATGGTGGGCGCGACGGGCGCGTTCTGCGGTGGACGCTGGGCGGGCGGGCGGTAGCCAGAGGGAGTGATACGTCCAAAACGTATCTATAATTTTTGATTGTTTCATGTTAATATTATGCCTTTGACACTTGTTTTTATATTAAGTTTATGATTTATTTGGACTAACCTATTAATAGTTGCAAAAGTGCACAATGTTCTTGTTTTACTCTTTGATGTGTAGGAATTATCAAAAAACAAGAGGAAACCTTGTTGGAGTCGAATTGGGACTTTCCTGAAATCTGTCTGAAAACTCTTTTTAAAGATTGTCACGTTACGGGTCGAAGACGGCGTCAAACGGAAATCTCGCCGAAGACAAAGTTGCAGGAAATTTTCCGCCGAACGTTCTAGACATAAAATTCGCCTGATTCCGAGTCCGGACGGCCGAGATAAGCCCGATTTACTGCAACCCTAGATGGGGACGGGAATCCGAGAAGCTATATAAAGGGAGGAAACCTAACTCGTGGAGAACCCCATACCACGAATTTGCAGCCACCAAAGCCACGTTTTTGCCTCCCCCATGGATCCCATCTCCATGGGGGAGGGCTCCCAAGAAGCCATGAAGGAGGGAGGCTAAGGGGCGGCGCTCCCCCATGATGCCGGCGGCGGGGAAGGAGCTCCCCGCGGCGCCACCGCGCTGCCTCTCCGCCGTCTTCACCGCCATCTCCATCACCAACTCCTCCTTGTATTCAGTGGTTCATCCTCCCACAAACCTCTGTACCGTCCTATGTAAACATGTTGTTTGATGCTATAATATTTATCCTATGATCTATGACATGTTTGTGTAGTTTATTTGTCTTTTGATTGCTTGGTTGAATGTCTTTGGTTCATTAGAGTTGTATGTTGATATGGTACTGTCCTTTGGTGTCCATTATACTTGTGCGCGCATGGATCAAACATCACGGGGTTGGTAGTATTTGTAAACGAAGGGGGAGTCCTGCCGGAGTGACAGAAACCTAAGGCGCGAACCGGTTAGTTACACGTATGGGAGTAAGAGGACCATAAACTTAAGGCTATGGTTGGGGAAACCTTAATGCATTGTTAGTATTCGCGGATGCTTTCTAACAATCCAATCATATAGTACTTGTAATCCCAAGTAGTGGAGTGCATGTATATTTAGCCTCTCCCACATAGAAAACTGCATCGAAGACAATGAACCCGATATATTCGGTAATTAATCTTGGACAAAGCCATCACAATTACCACCACTTTTCCACACTCATGGTACTGTTAGTTTATGGTTACTTAGTGTATTGCTGCAGCACTAACATTTACTTTCTTGTATTTATTATCTCGCAAAGCTATCTCTCATACCCGTATTGTTACTCTAGTATTATTTCCTAGATAAAGTAAACGTTTAGTGTGCGTAGAGTTGTATCAGTGGTTGATAGAACTTGAGAGAATACTTATCCTACCTTTAGCTCCTCGTTGGGTTCGACACTCTTACTTATCGAAAAGGCTACACGCGATCCCCTATACTTGTGGGTTATCAAGACCTTTTCTGGCGCCGTTGCCGGGGAGCCATAGCGTAGGTTAATATTCTTGTGTGCACTTGTTTGCTTTATCTCTAAGTAATTTTTATTTTCAGTTTTAAGTTGTTTTCTATCTTAGTATGGATAGGAATGCGAATTATAAAAAAATTAGTTGTACTTGTTATCTAAAAACGTTTTCAAAAAGAGAGTGATTGGAAAGATGAGCAATGGTTAAGTGGGGGTCGACCTTGAACACTTGTGTTCATGCCTATGAAACCAAAGCAAATCTTTCCATGGAAGCTTCTCATCCAAAAACATGTAAATATTGTGTATATACCTCTGTACATAAAAATAAAATGATATAATAATCTCTAGTTAATTAGAAGTTGATAGTTTTACTTTGCTGTCCAGAAACAGATTTTCTGTGCTCCACCGTATTAAATGTTTAAAATCACCAGAACGTGATCTTGATCTGAAATTTCTTGAGTGCAAAGTAATGCTTATTATCTTTCTTTCATTAGACTAACTTTTTGTGATTTGAGTTACGTAGCTGTCTCGAAAAATTCGATCTTCACCGACTGTTCAATTTAGACAGATTTGTGCTTCACTGTAAAAAATCGTGATAAATCTCAGAATAGTATTTTGATTTTTGTGCGTAAAACTGAGATTATGATCTGCCTTTCATTAGTTAAAAGTTTTTCGATTTGAGCTACTTAACTATCTCGTTGAATGCCATCTTTACGGACTGTTCAGTTTTGACAGATTTCTTTGTTTATTCAATATTGTACTTGGTGTTATTAGTTTCATTAGTTTTTCGACGGACAACGGAAATCATGAACACCTTAGTATATACAGTGGCTAATGTTGAGTAAAGATTATAAAACTTGTCAATGCTTGAACATGAGTGGATTTTATTTAATGAGTACTAACCCTACTAATGAGTTTTGTGAAGTTTTATGTGGATGTAGCCTATAAGATCTAATCAATATGGTGATATGAGATGAACAAGAAGACGCAAGAGCTCAAGCTTGGGGATGTGTAGGTGCATCCCAAGAACATATTCAAGAAGATACAATCATCTAAGCTTGGGGATGCCCGAGTCATCCCCCTATTCATCAACTAACATGAGGTTGTCTCGTTCATACTCTATATTACCCGTCCACATGATATGTATTGTCTTAACTTGTATTATAATTGCTTTTATATGTCTTGGTTTTACCTTCTTTAGTTTTATTAGGCTTTATTTGGTTTCTATTGCTTCTTTACTTTCACTTATAAATTCAAAACAACAAAAATATTTTCTTTTCTTTTGCTTCTTTATTTGGTTCTTTCTTTGTATTTTATAGGTTTTACTTTTGATTTTTATTTAGAGTTTTCCTTGATGTAGCTAGCATGTTTAGGTCTTGCTTAGCCTCTGGTCTTTTAGTTTATCAAAAATAATGTACCAAGTTTTACCCTTTAGCTTAGTTGATGCATATGTAAAAAGTGATTTTCTGTTTTCGGTATCTACTGCTCATTGCGCGATTTTTCATATTTTACTGGAAGCTCTAAAAATCACGAAAAATTACTGATGTTGTATCACCGAATCCTCTGCATGCACAAAAATTGGCTAAAATTTCGGACATGTTTTAGAGCACCTAAAAATTACGTTTGCCAGCTGCTGTTTTTCTGGACAGATTCTGACTTTTGTTGCAAGAGTGGCCTCTTTGCGTTTTCATTTGATTATTAATGGTTCTTACCTTTCATTTAGAAGTTGGCCATTTAAGCAACCTTTCTGTAACTTAAAAACAAAATTTGATTTGGTTTAATAGCAGCACTTTGGAAATATTATGTATTGCAATAAGTGCCTAGCTAAAAGGCGTTAAAGAAAAGCGCTTATGGGAGGCAACCCATTATTTTTATTTCTGCAATTTTTCTTTTCTTGAGTCAAGGAGTTTGTTTACTTCTGTAGCAACTCCTTTGTATCTTTACTTTCATGCATTGTTGTGCCAAGAGTAGTCTCTAATGATAAGATGTTGCTAAAATTTTGATTGCTGCGCAGGAACAGATTTCTGCTGTTCACTGTACGAAATTCATAAAATCACCAGATTGTGAATTAAATCTGAAATTTTTGTGCGTAATCCTGATATATGTATGCATCTTTCGTTAGTTCAAAGTTTTTCGATCTGAGTAACGTAAGTGCCTCGAAAAAATTCGTCTTTGCGGACTGTTCTGTTTTAGACAGATTATGTCATTTATTTTGCATTCTCTCTTTTACTAGTGTTGAGTGGAATTCTTTTTTGGGTGGAAGAGCTTCACGTAACATCAGTGGCTGTAGCTAATGTTTAAAGTAACGGTCATATTGCGTCCTTACAGAACATGTGAGTTTTTGATTGTGCACTAACCCTCTAATGAGATTTACTTTGAGTTTGGTGTGGCGGAAGTTTTCAAGGGTCAAGAGAGAAGAGTGATATAATAGGATTAAGAAGAGTGAAGAGCTTAAGCTTGGGGAGGCTCCCATGGATCTCCCCAGCATATTTCAAGAAGACTCAAGCGTCTAAGCTTGGGGATGCCGGCATCCCCTTCTTCATCGTCAAAATTATCAGGTCATCTCTAGTGAAACTATATTTTAATTCTTTCACATCATATGTGCTGTTCTTGGAGCGTCTGTATCTTATTATTTATTTATCTTAGCATCAAACACCGGTTACATTAATAAGTTGATCGTCACATATTTTATTTATCCTCTGTTTTCAATGTTTACTTGGTTAATGGATTACTTGTTGAAACTTAAAAATGATGTGTGAATAATACTGTTTAGTAGTTTATGTTTTCTTATGGTTAGTCTCAACTAGCTAATAGTGCATATTATGTTATTTTGATATTAACATGCATTGTCCTGTTCATAAGATGGTATGGAATTGTGGTATCCTCCTCTGAATGATTTACTTGAATCGACTTGGCACATGCTCACACATGTTCATGACTGAAAAATAAAAGTCAATTAAGCCTTGATGATCTATTTTGCCTCAGAGTTTTAGTATCATTTTTATGCCTCCGTTAATTTTATTCTGTCGCAAGTATGATTATGACGGTTATTGCTCTCTTGATTGTCGCTTCCCAGTCTATTGCTAGCCTTCACTGTACTGAGCGGGAATGCTGCTCGTGCATCCAAAATCCTTAAAACCAAGTTATCCCAAAGAGTCCACTATAAATTCCTATGCATGGTATTTCAAACCATTCCAAGTAAATTTTCATGTGCTACCTTTAAAACCTTCAAAAAACTTCTCATTTTGTGACATGTTTTTAGCTCATGAGGACGGGGTGGATGTCTTTATGTCACCTGTCAAACAGACTTTACCACCGGACTAGTGGCATATACATCCGCTTATCCATTAATTTTGCAAAAAGAGCTGGCAAATGGGGTGCCCAGTCCCAATTAATTACAACTTTAACCGCTTAATTCTCTTCACATTTTTGCCCTGATTTATCAGACAAGCAATGATACAGTGAAATATCTGCATGTGTAAACAAAAGAGAAAAGAGGGATGATCTGCCTTGCTGGTAGAAATAACGTCCTTCATGGGAGCCGCTCTTAAAAGTCTGGTTGGCAGGGGTCATATTGTACTTTTCCATTTTCTGATTCGTTGACAGGAACAACCACCTCCCAAAACATATTTTTACTTCTGTTTTATAAATAAAAAGCTCTAGCACATGTTAATCCCTGCTTCCCTCTACGAAGGGTTGATGACTCCCAAGTGCAGGAGATCAATTGTAGTACCTTTCGAATAGAAAAGGTTGTCGAACCCACGAGGAGCTAAAGGTATTGGTTATTAGAAATGATAAATAGACAATAAAAGATGCAATTGTTTTTGGTATTTTCGATTATATAATTGCAAGACAGTAACAATGCTGCTGGTAAATGATAACAAGTAAAAGCTCTCAAAGAGAGAGAAAGCCCAATCCTCTATGTGTAAGAGGACAAGCTCAAGTGATGTGTAACTTATATGTGGAAAACGTTCCCGAGGGCGGCATGGATATTGCTAGGCATATAGATTTATTAAACAACACGTTGAATATCTTGTCTAGTTTTAATCTTCTTCGGACGGAGCTATTATTAGGTACAGCTAAATAAATAGACTAAACCCCTTATGATGGATCATGTGGCCAATTAAATGACAGTACAAGAATTATTAAGATATAAAATCTCACCATAGCATTACGCTCTAGGTCCCCGATACTAATACCTCGTAAAGTAACTTAATGATTCGGTCTCAGGCTTTCGTGTCCTCCCAAGTCTCCCTCACGCCATTACACTACGGTGTTCTCCTATGAGCCCATATAGGTGAAGTGTTGTGCAGTCGACGTTCGCACAACACCATCATAGAATCACACAAAAAGATAAACACTAGACAAAATACGAACACATGTCATATATAAATCATTGCCAATTCATCCTATGCCCTCAGGAACATACGGGAACTACTCACAACGTGCAAACATGATGATATTCAGTGGCATAAGTGGTACAACACAATCTGAAAATATAACTTCACCACCAAATAATGACAAGTACTCAATCACAAATATGAATAGTAGCACAAGACAAGTATCTAGGGTATAGCAACTCTCAAACTACGAGGGGGACGGAGTGGATCACGGAGATGATGATGGAGATGGTGCTGGTCTTGGTGATGGTGATGATGTAGAGGCCTCCTCCCACGCCAAGTAGGAGAGGTGATGATGATGACGGTGATTTTCCCCTTCTCCGGAGCTCCGGAGCAGCAGGATCTGATCCCCCTCGGTGGGAATCAGGAGTTTCGCCGCCGCCGCGGCCTCAGATGGACTTGGAAAAATTAGGGCGTTCCTTTTCGGGCGAGACGGAGACCTCGTTAAAAAGCCCCAGGCGAGGAAGTGCCCGAGGCTCCATTTGGTGGGTCCCACGCGGTCAGGGAATCTGGCCGCGTGGGCCCACCCATTTTGGGCCTCGTGGCCTTCCTCGCTTGCTTCTTCTCCCCTCTGGTGTTCTCCCGAAGAAAACCCAGCTGTGCAATTTTCCTTTTATTAATTGGGCATTCGTAACTCCTGAAACAATAAAAACACCAAAAAGGAGGTTTTCTGCCTCCCAGAAATTAAATACTAAAAATAGGGACTTTGTAGGAAAGTCCCCTAAATCATCTAAAACATGTAAAAACAATGATATAATAATGCAAATAACATCCTAATATGGTGGTATAAGTGGTATAGATGATGATATAAAATGCACGTATCAAGGGTCAATCTTTTATTTTTATGTTGAGTCACCATCCTTTCTTTGAGCACCTTCTCGAGAGCATAACTGTCATTCTTAGTGTAATGTGCTTGTCCCAGAATACGGTTATCTGCGGTATAACTATGATGCTTTTACCTTTGATATGTTTACATCTAGTCTTCACTTGAACTTCAGAGGTGCTTTGGCATTTATGTTTTGCTCCACAATTAAGGGCAAGCGAGATACGACTCTATCATGCTTTATTATGGTCATTACAATCTTGTTGATGTTTATAAATTTCATGTTATAAGCTCTTAGTTTGTTGATACTTTTCATTAGGTAACATGATTGCTAAGTTTTATTATCCATACATCATGCAATTGTTAAAGATCTGATCATAGCATTTACAATCAAAAATTATTTTGTTATCATTTACCTACTCGAGGACGAGTAGGAATTAAACTTGGGGATGTTGATACGTCCAAAACGTATCTATAATTTTTGATTGTTTCATGTTAATATTATGCCTTTGACACTTGTTTTTATATTAAGTTTATGATTTATTTGGACTAACCTATTAATAGTTGCAAAAGTGCACAATGTTTTTGTTTTACTCTTTGATGTGTAGAAATTATCAAAAATACAAGAGGAAACCTTGTTGGAGTCGAATTAGGACTTTCCTGAAATCTGTCTCAAAACTCTTTTTAAAGATTGTCACGTTACGGGTCGAAGACAGCGTCAAACGGAAATCTCGCCGAAGACAAAGTTGCAGGAAATTTTCCGCCGAACGTTCTAGACATAAAATTCGCCTGATTCCGAGTCCGGACGGCCAAGATAAGCCCGATTTACTGCAACCCTAGATGAGATGACGGGAATCCGAGAAGCTATATAAAGGGAGGAAACCTAACTCGTGGAGAACCCCATACCACGAATTTGCAGCAAACAAAGCCACGTTTTTGCCTACCCCATGGATCCCATCTCCATGGGGGAGGGCTCCCAAGAAGCCATGAAGGAGGGAGGCTAAGGGGCGGCGCTCCCCCATGATGCCGGCGGCGGGGAAGGAGCTCCCTGCGGCACCGCCGGCGCCGCCACCGCGCTGCCTCTCCGCCGTCTTCACCGCCATTTCCATCACCAACTCCTCCTTGTATTCAGTGGTTCATCCTCCCACAAATCTCTTTACCATCCTATGTAAACATGTTGTTTGATGCTATAATATTTATCCTATGATGTATGACATGTTTGTGTAGTTTATTTGTTTTTTGATTGCTTGGTTGAATGTCTTTGGTCTATTAGAGTTGTATGTTGATATGGTACTGTCCTTTGGTGTCCATTATACTTGTGCGCGCATGGATCAAACATCACGGGGTTGGTAGTATTTGTAAACGAAGGGGGAGTCCTGCCGGAGTGACAGAAACCTAAGGGCGCGAACCGGTTAGTTACACGTATGGGAGTAAGAGGACCATAAACTTAAGGCTATGGTTGGGGAAACCTTAATACATTGTTAGTATTCGTGGATGCTTTCTAACAATCCAATCATATAGTACTTGTAATCCCAAGTAGTGGAGTGCATGTATATTTAGCCTCTCCCACATAGAAAACTGTATCGAAGACAATGAACCCGATATATTCGGTAATTAATCTTGGACAAAGCCATCACAATTACCACCACTTTTCCACACTCATGGTATTGTTAGTTTATGGTTACTTAGTGTACTTTATTGCTGCAGCACTAACATTTACTTTCTTGTATTTATTATCTCGCAAAGCTATCTCTCATACCCGTATTGTTACTCTAGTATTATTTCCTAGATTAAGTAAACGTTTAGTGTGCGTAGAGTTGTATCAGTGGTTGATAGAACTTGAGAGAATACTTATCCTACCTTTAGCTCCTCGTTGGGTTCGACACTCTTACTTATCGAAAAGGTTACACGCGATCCCCTATACTTGTGGGTTATTAGGGAGCGGCGCCCGGGTGGAGGCCAGCAGGGGGGCCCCGCCAGAGGACGAGGCGCCGATGGAGGGGTTCTTCTTCCGTTTCTTCTTGCCGTGGCCGTTGGAGGAGGAACTCATGGCGCCACCGGGAGGAGAAGAGAGGTGGCGGCTAGGGTTGGAGAGAGGGGCAGCGGAAGGAGATTGGATCTAGGTATCTGATACCATGTTAGAGCCGTAGCTAGGGTTTAGGGAGAGAATAGGCGATGCAACAATGCTCGATTGTATTGATCAAAGGTGCGGCTATATATAGCCTTACAATAGGGGATATCTACGGTAGGTATTGTTACATAATACAAACAACCTAACTAGAAGATATATACGCTAACATTTAGTAAGGAATGTCAATGGCAGCTCCCTTCAGTCGAGATCCATAGCCAAGCTGGTTCATTACCCAGCACAATCTCACCGGCGGGCGTGAAATGATTTTGCTTTTTCATGACAGGACAACCCAAAATACATATTGTATATGTCAACATCGAAGAGAACTCATTTGAGCATACCGTCTTTGCCCAAAGACTTGAGCTCAGTGAATCTGAGGTTAACCATCTCTTTACCTTTTACCACCAACGCAGGGGGCATATGCCCCCCTATGCCCCTAAAAATAGTTTGCTAGTTCACATTTGATTAAGACCTTCTTTGCAAGACCACCTTCTTTGCAAGAAAGTCCTTGGCATACGCCAGCCCAACTGCCGTGTAGGTCAGCGACATGGCGATCCTAGATAAGGTCTTGGACATTTTCGTATACAACAACCGTTGGCAAGACCCAGAAGGACAGACTATGGGACGAGCCAATGCACCGAGAGATATCTTCCACGACGAATTCCCTCCGTAACCGCTGAAACATCCATCATTGTTGTACCAAGTAGCAGTCGAGCACACATGCCTTGCTTCGGCGTGAATCCTCTAGGGATGCCAGTGAAGCTCTTGAGCACTAGCGCCAGAAACCTGTCAAAGGCGCTCGACTGGAGCAACAAAACCACCAATCTAGATAGTAGAGGCAAGTTGTTGGGTATAGAAACGTGGAAATAACTCACATGCAAGTTGGGATCCATGCCATGGGTGCAACACCGTGTAGCCATGTTGGTTAACGACGAGGTGTAGGTACACGGTAGACATCCACACAGTAACAATTCAAACCGCCGACTTGAGTTTCCCGAGCCTTCTGCAACAACATGCATCATGTTGTATAGGCCAGATCACGACAAGATCGATGTACATACTATACTATGAGGATCGTCGACGCGATGAACCAAGTTCGCATTGCAATGTTCTGCAGAAGTTCTTTCACACTTCCCGTAGGTGGTCAAAATTGTAACAATGAAGGTTGCAGCCACAAAAGCATAGTAAGTGTGATTTTTTTTTTTGCAAAATTGTCGTTGGCACCTTCCTAGAGCGGTATCATCTTGCATATTGATCCGCTCCAAATAGAATTGAGCAAGGCCTGATGCAGCCAACGCCGATGGACAAAAATACGAGACCGAGCAAAAGCCAGGTTAAGTACGTAGTGAAAGGTCCAGATGGAATTGCGGTGGCCGTGCTCCTGGTACCGCCGCAGTCTCATGCAGCACAATAGTACCCTGTATAGCGTAGGTGGAGCAGATCGGATCTTAGTGCAAGTCAGGGGGCCACCACCCCACACACGCACGCGCACCCACAAAATTGTGACCAACTTATGAAGATTTTTTTTGGGCAGGACATAGATGAACAAAATTTGGACTTTTGCCCCTCCTCCCCCCAATCACTCATGTTTTGCCCCCCCCCCCCCCCCCCCCCCCAATCACTCATGTTTGCCCCCGTTTTGCCCCCCGCCCCAATCATTCATGTTTTGTAGGTACACGGTAGAAAGCCACATAGTAACAATTCAAACCGCCGACTTGAGTTTCTTGAGCCTTCTGCAGCAACATTCACCATGTTGTATAGGCCAGATCCTGACAAGATCGTTGTACATACTATATTATGAGGATCGTCGACGCGATGAACCAAGTTCGCATTGCAATGTTCTACAGAAGTTCTTTCACACTTCCTATAGGTGGTCAAAATTGTAGCAATGAAGGTTGCGGCCACAAAAGCATGGTAAGTGTGATTTTTTTTGCAAAATTGTCGTTCGCACCTTCCTAGAGCGGTATCATCTTGCATATTGATCCGCTCCAAATAGAATTGAGCAAGGCCTGATGCAGCCAACGCCGATGGACAAAAATACGAGACCGAGCAAAAGCAGGTTAAGTACGTAGTGAAAGGTCCAGATGGAATTGCGGTGGCCGTGCTCCCGGTACGGCCGCAGTCTCATGCAGCACAGTAGTACCATGTATAGCGTAGGCGGATCGGATCGGATCTTAGTGCAAGTCCCCCCCCCCCCCCCCCCCCCCTCCCCCCCGAAGTCCCCCCCCCCCCCCCCCCCCCACCACCGCGACTTGGTCAAGCTCCGTCGCTATGTATAGTAAACCATGCATCAACTGCCTCACCTAATCTATTTGGACTGATTGATTCAACATAACCTATGGTGTATGTAGGAGACATACGCCGAGGTTTGCCGCCTGGCCAATTGAGAGAACTGTGTACTGCCCAGATGCACGACGGTCAAAACAGCCCCGACGAACAGCAAGAAAAGAGACGTCGTCTCCCGGATGCTTAAGATAGTTCTTGCACTGGCCTTGCTCAAGTTGTAGTAACTCCTTGTGTACGTGAAGATAATTGGTTCTATCTATCTTTAATCCCACGATCCTCTGGAAAATCTCACCCCCTGCATGTCTAAACGGTAAGAAAACCGTACAACGTGAAGATAATTTGGCAGCTGGACCGTTTGAAGTTGACTCGCTATTTGTGCCAGCCGGTTAAGTAGGTGAAAACCTCTGTTTGATGAAAACGTGAAAACTTCCGTTCCTTGCCATCCGATAGACAGCAGGCCTTGCTTCCAACGTCTCAATGCAGGAGCTGTCCAGCTCACCTGCAGGTGAAACACCAGATCAATATCTAACTGAAGCCCTTCAGTCATCATGAGTGGGTCTACTCGCTGTCCATGGTCAGGATGCCTGGACAAGTTTCAGCTGTAGACGCACAGGAACACTTATGTTTATGCATACAGTAAGGCAGTAAGCTGAGTTGCTAAATCCACATTTTCTTACTTCGAATGAATAAATTGGTTAGGATGGCTACAGAGTGTTTACGCGATACAAAAAAAATCTGAATCATCTCCGGTGCAATACAAGCACGAAGTTGTGTCAGCATCTAGACTAAGCTAGTTAAGGTTGCCCAAATTTCCTACAGCTGCATTATTTACATGTTGAGAAACTTATTCAGGGGGGCTCCACACTGTCCCACTCACTGCTTCAACTGACACTATTATGACGTCTGACAAGGCACACATGGAAGCATCATCTTCGGGGTGAAGCGACCTGCATCACAAATGAAGCAAATAAATTACTGGACTGGACAGCAGAACCGAAGGCATGTAATCTACTACGTTTGAACTTAGCGTAGGTTCGGTTGAACTGTTTGACCAAACAGAGCTAAGATGCTCCAAAGTGTAACCACAAACTACCTTAAAAATCATGCTCCGACGGAAAATTTTGGTCTTCAAGCGGATGGTCAACACTTAGCAATCTGGATTTCTGTTAGCAGGCAAGGAAAACTTGAACCTTTTTGAGAAAAATCTTCTGTTGTGAACTCATCAATGACTTAAATTAGATAAAGGACATTCTATTTTGATTATGAAGTGGATAAAACGAACAACAGATCAAAACCTGGCATATCATAGCCCATCAATGAATCGGTACCTTCACTATCAGCTTCTATGAAATGGGTTCTCATGCATATTAGAAAGAGATGTGTCCTGTATTTGACCAAAAACTTATATCAGAAATATAAAAGGAAACTCATTTTCCACATGGAACATAAGAGTTGAGAGTTAATTACTTGAATCCTTGCATTGATGCTTTGGAGTCCATGGTGGTGATTTGCAGAAGGTACAGAGACGTTTAATGACAACCTGTTATCATTTGCTACAGGACCTTGGTTGTCTTCGTCCGTAGACTTGGCAGTCCTTCTCCATCGCTTTAACAGATACATCTGAGGTAACTCTTTGATATTTCTGTAATCAAGCACCTTTAACATGTGACAACATGGGATACCCGTAAACTCAAACTTCCTACAAGTGCACATACAAGAGTTATCACTTGAGTCAAATCTAACATAGTGCTCCTTGGGTTTTTCAGAGGGCGCGACTTTGTATTCAGAGGTTGTCCCGTCCTCTCCACAAGGGAATAATACAGAGTCCATGAAAAGTTCAAACTCTTTCCGAAAGATCTCAAACACCACTGGCGTATATGTATGGGAAGTTTGCTTTAACATCTTGGCCGGCGGTATTCTTGGATAACTTTGACTAGCCTGGAAGTCAGCTTGGAGCTCAGCGTAGCGATGTTCATCTACTGCTCTTTCATAGTGTTTGAAGAAGGACAGCAGATCCAGTTGAGGGCTCAAGAATTTCTTCAAAACGCTGCTAAAACTCTCAGTTTGAAGTGAACTTATTATGTCAGCACAAAATATATGTCTATCATATGCCAATGCCCATCTTCCCCTCTCATCAAGCAGTTTAGACAGCCACTCATTATGCCTAAGATCATGCTTCTCTAGCATACTTTTCCATGCAAACACAAATTCTTCCTCATCCTCATAGCCAAAGACACATTTGTTAAAATCCTTTGCAAATGTCTTCGAACCTTGAATAACTTGATTCAGGTGCTTAACAGAATTCTGATATACCTGCCAAGCACAAATTCGTTGAATAGTATTTGGCCAGGCTACAGCCATTGCACTACTCAGCTGAACAGATTGATCTATTAAGGCTACCGCTGGTTGTTTCCCATGCATTGCGATCTTAAAACTCTCAAACAGCCACTTAAATGACTCAAATGATTCATCATAAAGCAAAGCTGCACCAAAAATAATTGGTTGTTTGTGATGATTCACACCAAGGAATAATGCCAATGGCCTGCCATACCCATTTATCTTGTATGTTGTGTCTAGAGAGAGCACGTCACTGAAGTAGGTAAAGTCATCTCTAGATTTTGGGTCTGCCCAAAAGAAGTTTGTTAGCTTGTCATCCTCATCAATCTGCATGGTATAAAAGAATGAGGGGTTATCCATTTGCATAGTCTGCAAATATTTCAATATGGCTCCACCATCACCAGGTTGCATAGCCTTCATGCGCTTTGAACGGAGATAATTCTTGTATTCTGCTGGGAGGAGAGAAATACTTCGAAGGAAACCAACTTGTCGCACAACAAGATCACCAGTTGCCTTTGTTGTTGGTGTCACTACAGAATCATCTGACAGCTCTGCTTCCCCAGACTGAAATTCTGTCAATATCCTTTGTGACCTTAGCATATGCATCGTCGAAGGAGGGGCCAGCTGATGATTGTGCTCTGCTTTAAAATCAGTGACTCTGTATTTAAACACTGGTGTGATTTTAATAATCAACCGTGCTAGACAGCCAATTCTCGTATCCAACCTTGGCTTCTTGGCTTCCAGTGACTTTTTATCCCTATTGTAACCCTCTCTCGAGCATACAAAAGTCCTTACTTTGGTAATATTTTCAGAAGATTTATGTGATGTGCTTTTTCGAACACTAAAGCCAACATGCCCAGCATATTTATTGTAGAATTCATATGCTTTTTCCTCACTTTCAAATTCCATGTCCACCTCAGGAACAAGCTTAGCAAGCGAAGCATCATCTATAGGTGGTTCAGCTTCGATCATTCTTCTCATTTTCCCCTGAAGAACCGAGCATACATAAAGTTCAGTAACCCCATCAGTAGAGCAAAATAGGACGGAAACGGCAAGCATATCCGCACGGTTGGGCCATAATGTAAAATCTCAACTCTAAAAATAGTCATTTTTTGTATGGTTTAGGTACTTGTACATGAGTGAGCATGGTTTTTGAGTCGCCGAGTCAAGCCAAGTCGCCATGGCTGCGGCTCGGTGACTCGCTGGCTTGAGCCAGCGACTTGCTTGATTAGTCGCCCCGAGTCGCCATGGCAGTAAACAGCTTTTTTTTTTTTTTTTTTTGAGAAATGGCAGTAAACAGCTAATAGATGCCATATAACAAAAATTGCTAGGCCTGCCAGGCCCAGCACGGCCCAACTAACTGCTCCCAGCCTCATCCTAAAACTGCTAAACCTAAAACAGCAGCTGCCGCAGTCTAAACCTAACCGCTCCCAGTCTCGACCCTCCTTCCTCTGCGCCGCCGCAGCCTCCGTCGAGCCTCTCTCTCTCTAACTCACTCCCTCCTCTATGGAATCAGCACCTGCGAGCGAGGAGCGCGTCGCCGGAGCTTGGAGGTGGCGGAATCAGCACGAGCGCCATGGCTTCCTCTCCTCCCGAGCTGCCATGGCTTCCTCTCCTCCCGAGCTGCTGCCCATTCCCTCTCTTTCCTTCTCTTTCTCTGAAATCCCGGCCCTCTCTGGACAGGAGCGAGTAGCTGAGGCGACTAACGACTCCGGCAGGCGACTAATTGCAGCGACTAACCGCAAAAAGTCGCTGTCTAGCCAGAAAGTCGTGCGACTTGCCCCGTGAGCCAAGTCGCCTGCACGAGCCAGCCACGCTGCCCCGACTCGTCGATTAGTCGGCGACTAGTCGGCGACTCAAAAACCATGTGAGTGAGTCTGCCGAAAATAATAAAAGAATATGTTGAAATACACCATAGACACAAAATTCAACTTATTTTTAAACAGTACTAAGGTAACCGATTGTATTTTTTGCACAGGACACACTTGATGATATATTTGCATGAATTTGCACGACCCACATGATCAAACATTATAAAATCTATGATTTTTTTTAGATTTTTCATGATGGACAAGTAGCTAAACCCAAAACTCAATCGCCCACCATTGCATGAACATTCCCTTTTCCCTATTTTTTGTGATTTCAAGGGAAAGGGGCACTTATTCTGTATGAAGATCTTAACTGAACATAGTGCATGCATATAGGTTTACAAATCGATGAAGGGAACACATATAAGATTTCACAGAGGGAACTCTGCAAGTATTTTATGATTCAAGGATTATGGACTCACTAGATCAGAAAATCTTTTCGGAAATGAGTTAAAACAATACAAGTTGTAGCAGACAACCGAATAACTAGACGCCTGAAACTCTGCTACAGGTACCATGGTTCCTTCTAGCCACTGAGTCTAACATAATTCACAGGAGTTCAACTTCCAGCATTCAAAGAGAGGGATAGTCCTTATGTACTAGCATACAAGCTGCTCTAAAATGCAGAATGCGAATTGGTTAACCATAAAGTTAGCTATGTGCCCGGCTAAGATATCTGTAAGGAGTTAGGCTCAAATTGCGAAACAAGACTCACAGGCAGCATATGCAAAATAAGAAAAATGATTGTAGGATCACCGTCTCAGAATATAAGAATGTGGTTTCACCTTCCTGTAAGCAATGCCACAGGCGTTGCAGAGAGTTCTTGGGCCATCAGGACCACGCCGCATATGTGGCGTCGCATTACCGGATATACCACACCGTAGGCACCTGATCAAATACCAGTAAATTTTCAGAATGACAAGTGCAAACCTATGGTTGAACTGAACTCACTTGTGTAACACGAGAAGCAAACATAATTGAATTTGAACAAGTGCACCGTTAACTGTTCCATCAGAATCAACCAGTTACCAGGCCTTAAAGTCAAGACCATTTCGTCGGTCAACAGCATCACCAACGGTGACCAAACAGTACCATGGGTGTTTTTGCACACAACAACTAGCGGAAGCACATACCGAACGTGGCCCTCGAGGCTGTCGTCAGCGTTGTCGTGGTGGAGCTCCAGTTCATGCTCCTCCGGCACAGCGTCGTACGGATGCATCTCTCCTCCGCCTCCATCCGAGGCCACCAGCATGTGCATCATAGCATCACCACCCTGCCATGGCCACACTCACATTAAAAATTCGACAAGAATAGCGCACAAATGGAGAAATTTGAGTTGAACTTGTACCTTAGAAGGCACCCAGGAGGGTTTTGGGGCGAAATTTCTTAGGAATTTTGCAGAATGCTTTGGTTTTGCGGGGATTGGAGCTAGGGTTTGAGCGCCAAGGAGATGAGAGGAGTGTGAGGGGCGCTGGGATTAGATGCGGCGGCGCAGTAGGTGGCCTCGTGTGGTCTCAGCCACACTCGACACGTGTACGGACGTGATTTCACGTGGGCTTAGGCATTCCCTCCGTCTTCACTGACACCGGGTCCACTCTCTGTGGATCCCACCTGTCATAAGCCTCTTCCACAAAGCCGGAGAGGAGAATTGGAGAGGCCAAGGCGAGAAGGGGATAGCAGCGAAGAGAGAGAGAGAGATCAGCGTCGCCATGAGCGCCCTCAAGTTCTGCGGCAAATGGTGAGGAGACAAATCGCTTAGCATTCGTATTCCGAGATTTGTTCTCCGATGGACCAAGTTGATTTAATCCAATGTATTCTTGCCGCGTTTCTTTTCTTGCAGCAACAACATGCTGTACCCGCAGGAGGACAAGGAGATGCGCGCCCTGCACTACGCTTGCTCAGCCTGCGAGCACAAGGTGGTTGATTCCCCCTTTTCGGGTGACAAATTTTCTTGTGTTTGGATTTGGTTTGTGCATTCTCGAAACCCTAAGGTCTGCCTGCCAAACTGAAGGGGGGCCTGGGTTCTGGGAACAGTATGTTAGGTCGAACCTGTGGGCTTAGTGATCCGGTGATTGGTGGATTTAGGTTTTGGGGGCACATTATTAAGGTTGTGATTTGTTGGTTTTGTTTTCTTAGGTGCTTATGATTTAGGCCAGGTTTTATACGCATGATTTCATTTTGCTAAGGGTGTGTCTGTCCATGTCTGTGGCTTGAAAGTTAAGGATTGAAGACTATACAACTGATTTCTCTTAACCTTGTGTCGCGCAAACCCCCTATAAAAATCTGAAGTCGGTGAACTGTGGAAGGTTTCATAAACTCACATGGAGCTTTAATTTTACTGCATATCATTGTACTTGTAATTTCCTTAGAAACTGTTTTTACTCAAGTTCATCTGGGCAATAATGTCCCCCAACAAAATAGCTTATGAGATCTTCCTAAACCACTCTGAAGAATTGCTTTTCACAAGAAACAAAACTGAGGTGTCTATCATTTATCCCTTTTTATATAGGTTTTATCCATCACATTTTGTGCATGAATTGATCTATCTGCACTTTATAGACACTTTTTTCCCACATTCTTATTATTATATCTCCATAACCATAACTCTCATTACTAAGTGGATTTCCTTCTCAATGCTCATACTCGAAGAGGCAACACGGGAATTTACAAAATAGTTGGAGTACTGAGGAGCAAGAGAACATAGTCATTTTAGACTATTCCTTATTTCTTTTCTCATGATACTGCGGCCTACACTTGTGGACAACGGAAGTATTTGTTATGAACTCATAAGTAGTAGTAGCTTAATCCTTCCATTGTTTAGAAAAAAAGTAGTAGTAAGCAATTATAAATTAGTTATTTAATAGTCAATACGGAAATGCCTTCTCGAGCCACATGATCAAGATACACAATGACTACTTTTCCTTAAAAAGAAACTGTTTGACGTGCATCTCCTGATTTAGCATTTTACCTTACTAAGAATCGCGATATCCGATCGTGTGTCTGCGAACCGGAGTTATGACATGCCCCCACTCTCCATGCACCCACACGCACATCACTCTATTTATTTGTGATCCGAGCAAACAATAAATCTCATGGCTATGGTTTGTATATGTCTATTGTTATGTTGATCCTTGTATTTAACATCCTTAAGGAAATTATCATTATCAATTATACTAAAAGAAATTTACATTCATGATTTTTAAATTCACTAGCCATTGGCAGGCATGATCTTGCTCAACCATTTTTTGCGTCCCTAAGACAATTTAGAGAACCTGTCATGCCATTTAACTTGTTCTGCTATGTCTGACTAACATGATACGGCTATAAATTTGTAGGAACCTACTTTATTTTCTTATAGCGTTGCCCATAATTTGTATAACATCCTTCTTATTTTCTTCGTTTATTTCCTAGGTGGCACTGGTGGTAATTTAATTATCAATTTGTTTACACTACAACCTCAAACTTTACATGTATTAAATACTCTGTCCATTTCTCCATTTTGATCTGTTAATGCCTTCCTGTTTATGCCTTTGCTTGGCACTCTTCCTTGCCTTTTCAGAATTATGCAACAGCATCTCATAAAAATGAAGGAATTGAAACAGCCTTAACTAATGTTAAGAGTTAATAAAAGACACAGTTATCGATTATCATGTAAGAACAAGTAAATATTTTGTATTTTATATAGAGACACATTCACTTTAGGGTTGATAGAACCAGCAAGGCTTATTTTTTCGTATGATTCTAGGTTAGCTCAAGTTTGGTGAAATGCAGTAGTTATATTGGGAGTACCCTAGTAGCATCAACCCATTTCTACTTTCTAGATAAGGTTTGATGCAATGATTGCACACCCTGCCCCTGAAGATGCGTATGCAAGGATGGCCTAACTTTTAACTAAACAACCCTGAAAAGAGCTTCCATATTTCCTTCTGCTGTTTGTGATGCTTCCAAAACATACATTTCCATGACTTGTGGCCTACCAAGTTGGAAACAACTCTAGAAATAAGATATCGACGCGGATTTGGTGCCATGGGTGGTAGCAGTGCATATGGTGTCAACCGTTGGATAAAGTAGCCTGTGCTCCCTTGATGGATCGAGGCTGACAAGAGCCGTTTGTGCATGCGACGGTGACAGCTTGCCGTCCACAATTTTTTCTACTCTTGCATGCGCTAGCCGTCCACATCCACATTACATTTCAAGGAGAGAAACACAAAATGGTGGTGGATGGCTACAGGTCCCATAAACCATAGCCATCCGACATTTCATCTGAAAACCAAAACGGTGGTGGATGGATGTGGGAGGTCCCATGCACCATAGCCATGCAGCAATTCCGTATGCAAAGCCAATAGAGTGGTGGTTTTGTTTTCCTTCACCGACTAGCGGGAGACTCTAAGCTGGATTTTTTTTTGCCGAGACTCGTATGATTCCTGCTTAAGCCATAACTGTTCATAGAACTCTGCTTTCTTTGGGTGGTTGGGGCGATGGGAAAAGTGACCGCACCAACCTGCAGTAAAAGTTTTTTGCAGCTTATAGCACGAACAGAAGATGCAGTACCTCAAGCTTGGCAAACGAGTTTTGGTGGACATTGGCAACGGAAAACAGCATGGTAAAAGTGCGGTGCTTTGCTGCTTTAATCAGCTTAGTATGGGTGCATGGTAACTGATGTGAAAAAATTCTGAATTTAAAAATTACAGCACGATAGTACGCCTACGAAAAAAATGTTCTGAACTTAAACATTACAGCACGGTAACCCGAGAACGTTGGCTGCATCTTCCTGGAATATGGTGAACCTCTTGCCAACAGCTACACCAATTGATCTGCTCCTGGTGTCGACTTCTGGCATCAGCCAAACAGTTGAATTGCCGGTCAAACTTAACTGCATGTACAGGTTTCGTGAAAAGTTTGAACCCTGTAGATGCAGCAAGAAATTTCTGCTGTTCGGTGAACAGCTCGACTATGCTGTTTAGTTCCTCGAGCAGCTCTGAATTCCCGTATGCTGCTTGCTTTGTGGCTCCCCAGGGATTTGCAGACTTGGGGATTGCCACGTCTCTTTGCGTTTGGCCTTTCCAGCTTTTCCAGGAAGCGTCCGCGCTGCTCATTGTGCTCGAATTCCTTGTTGAACTAGCAGGAACTGCAGGATTCAAATGTAGAAAAATACGCAGATTAACCAAACCGTTTCCAAACAAATCTAGACGTGGATGCTTAATCTATTCTCTAGTTCTATAGTAAGTCTTCAGAAAACTTACCCAGGAATTGCAAAAACCAAAAGCTTGCGACGATCGGTGTCCGTGGTCAGTTAACCCTCGATCGGGCTGGTCTTGTGTGGATCAGCACCAATGTATTTGAAAAAAACGGCTTTGAAGTTTTGATTTGGAGAATATGGGATGCTTGAGAACAGCCGTTTTGAATGCGGGGCAGTAATGCATGTTCCTTTTTTCCCCCTATCGGTTGTAAACCTTGAAGGTCATGGTTCTGGCCCCCACTCGCATGCAATCGTTGAAGGCCTTGGACCAGCTGGTGACAACGTTTGGTGCCACATCCATGAAGAAATGTGCAAAGAAATGTGCAAGGGAGATGGATAGGAGAGAGAAGAATGCATAGTCCATGCATGGCGTGCTCTCGTTGTGACGGCGTTAAAATTCCTGTTGGCATGGAAACGTGAAAGATCCTACCGTGTGCTCCCTATAGGAGATCTAATGGTAGGATGTGGGTGCACTCCTACCCACCATGGCACCCCACTATTTTGCAAGAAGATATAGATCTGTGGTCTTTTGGGTGGTATTTGAGGTGCTCCTCTTCCACAAGATGCTCTTTTTCGAATTGATAGATGAGCTTTTGTCGATGTTCTTATTCCTTTCAGTTATACTGAATAGCTACATACTGAATTGTATTTTTCGACCAACATCTTAATTTTTATTCACAAGTATTCACAAAAGTTGACTAATAATTTCTATCTGCTTAAATCATTGACAGGAGGTTGCCACTGATACTTGTGTGTACAAAAGGGTTCTCCGTAAATCTGCTGGCGAACCTACAGATGTCCTAAAAGATGCAGCAACTGATCCTACTCTGCCTCGCACCAGAAGTGTTAGATGCTACAACTGCGGCTACCCAGAAGCTGCCTATTTCCAGGTCTGTCAATGAGCACTGTTCTCCTCTGCAGTTGTTGCTAAAAATTATAACTTCCTTCTGTACAGATATATGATGATACAAAACCATGAGCATGTTGTTTTTCTGCATCCTTTTCGGTCGGTGTTCATTCCCATTTACCTTGATTCCTCCAACACGCAGGCTCCGACGAAGGGAGAGCAAGGCCTGACGCTGTACTTCATCTGCTGCAGCCCTACCTGTGGTCACAGGTGGAGGGACTAACCACAGAACAAAGTGCTAGTTCTTGGCACCGAAACTTGGCTGGCCCTGTGTCACCTTAACTTTGTAGCTTGTGGTATCTAGGTTTCGAAGTTTCAGATGACTTGGCTGCTGTGAGCGAACTGCTTCTGAGCTCGCACTCTTCAATCTTAATTTATGCAGATGAGGGTTCAACTGAAATTAGTAGTACTACTTTTTTAGGTTTGAGTGGATGTGCATCTTCCCTGTTTCATTACCTAGGGCACTACTCAGCTCTGAAAGCGACCCTCCACTTAATTTCTCCTGATTCTTCGATTATGGCACCAAACTCAGAAGTTTTGCTTCTAATCCTCTTGAAAGTTTTGTACGCATGAGTTATACCGAAGCGGCTCCTAAGCGCGTGACCGTGTCCACGCACAACGCTTGATGCGGACACTCGCTCGCCAGGTGGACCGCACGTGCACTCTTTTTTTTTTACGAAATACAGTACAACGTAGACACTCACCCCCTATGATCGCACGCACATCCTACCCCTATGAGCACCTCCGAGAGACTGAGTCGGTGGGTCGAGTCTTGAGATTGACGAAGTCACCACGGGCGCCTCGCTGTCGACGGAAACGTCGCCTCCCACTGAAGAATATTCCGCATTAAATGAGAAACACCAACGTCAAACCTGAGGTTTGAACTCTGGTGGGCTGGGGGTATAACCACCCTCCTACCCATCTTGCCACAGGCAAGTTCTCCCACGTGCACTCTCCTCGCCCACCACCACATGCATGCCACAATTGCAAGTAAATGTTTATGTCGATTGTAAGGCAAGTCATCGATGAGACTGAGGCGGGTGTCAAAAATAAATAAAGAAGGCATTTATTTCGGTGTCAAAAATAAATAAAGAAGGCATTTATTTCGGTACCACCCTCTCTTCTCATCCACACACGATGCCGATAAGTGGCACAATTACGTGTATGAATTTGTCAAATGTAAACAATTACTAGGCCGATGGAACCGAGGCGGGTATAAAAACAAAATCATTGAACGAATTCATGACACAATATGACTCCAACTCTCTTCTCCCACCACCACATGGCTCGATTGCGTGTAAATGTTTTTGTCGATTGTAAGGTACATCGTCTATGAGATCGAGGCGGGTATTAAAAAAGAATAAAAATGATGTTTATTTTGATACCACCTCTTCTCATCCACCCACCATGGCGATATGTGGCACCGTGTGTATCTTTTGTAAGTTCTATACAGTCAGTAGGTCGATGAGACCGAGGCGGGTATAAAAACAAAAATAAATGAAGGACACATGACCCACCACCACCATCACCACTGACACCTAGTCATTGTTGCGTGTATATATTTTTGTCGATTGTAAGTTGAGATCGTCGATGAGCCGAGGCGGGTATAAAAACAAAAATAAATGAAGGACACATGACCCACCACCACCACCACTAACACCTGGTCATTGTTGCGTGTATATATTTTTGTCGATTGTAAGGTGAGATCGTCGATGAGACCGAGGCAGGTGTAAAAATACATATATAAAAAACATTTATTTTGAGCCGCCTATAAGAGGAGGGTGCAAGGTCTGAATACTCAAAAGTGCACGGCAAGTTAAATACAAGTTAGGTAGCCACAGCTCGAAGGAGACCGTCTTCAAGAAGATTTGCCTATGAGAGTCGTTTCCGAAGGCCAAGGTGAACATCACACCCCTTTTATGCATGAGTAAATTGGACGAGCACTGACAACATTTATATGGGAACTTATGGTTTATTTTGTTTGATCCGTCCTTGTCTTGCTAAACATAATCTGCATCAAAATTAGATATCCCAAGGTACAAACTATTTTTTGTTAGGTTCGTCCATGTCTTGTTGAACATAGTTCCTTGTATAGCTTTTCAATGTTTTAAAAGAGCACATGTAGCCGACTGTGCACAAAGCCCGACCGTGGATTTTGTGCATGTGTGTGTGTGTTTGCGTTGCAAGTCCTTGATCACGACGAATTTTGTGTGTTCTACTATAGGGATGGACTTTTGAAATGGTCATGTGAAATAATAGACAGAGTACCAAAGTAAAAAAATAAAATCTTACCATATTTTTTAAACTTCTTAAAAACTATAGAAGGGTATGCATTGATTTAGTTGCCTATTTTAGATCCCGACGGGAGAGTGATAAAAACCGATAGAAACGCAGTATGTGACTGAAATGACGGAAAATAAGTTAAGTTAAGAGGAAAAAATGTTATTGGTGGTTGTTAAGACGTTGTTTTTTGTAAGTTGGAACAACCAAAACTTTTAATTGGAGCTATTTTCAGTATAAAACCATAAATGAAATTAGCTCCGTATTTACACCGCACATATAAAACTTGCAAGGAGCTAAATATTGGGTTCTTTAATTCAGATGTATGCCACCTCAAGAAAATCTAGACACACTAACATTAGGCATTGGTCCAATATGTGCAGCCATACAAAAGATGGCATCTCTCTAATCCTACGCCATACTCACGCGAAAACTTTGCACTTTAGTTAACACATATAAGCAATTGAATGCCAGAAGACTAAGGCCTTCTCTATGATGCATGTAGGAATCTCAGCAGGAATTTCAGAGGAAACAGTTCAAAGTTTTGCAAGTAAACCGCGTCGCCCGACCTCGAGGACGAGCTATCATCCTAGCGCGCCATGACACTGGTGCTAGGATCGCCCCTGAAGCAGTTCAGTGGAGTGCCACGGGACATCAGGATCCTCTTGGCTATGGCTGACCAGCGATCCTCCTGCCTGCGTGTCATCAGTCATCGTCGGTCACTTCTCTTCCAGCCCGCACGAACCACCTGCAGGTGACGTTGCCGTGCCTCTTGTATGTTTAGTTTCTTCTTTCTGGGATTATATAAGCCCGACCTTTAGTAATGCGTGAACCACATTTTCTAGCTTTTTTTTTCAAACAATGCAACACCTTCGGATCTCTATGTTCTCCACATATCTTCCATTTTCTTTCCTATGAGTAAAAATCTCATATATTTTCTTGCACCTCTTGTTATTTCAGAAATATAGGCTGTATCTGAAAAGGGTCAATGATGACACGGGGAAGTCCAGTCCATTTGGCGATTCATCTGAAAGATGGAACTCCTCCAGCATGAATAAACCTAGAAGCTCCAGTAATTACCATGGACATGGGAGAGGGCATTCGTCTTCATCCGTTGCCTTCCCGGTTCGAACATTCTTTTCACAAGGATGAATGCGCCATATATGTTAGGACGGGCAATTGGTGGAACCTGACCATGGGGACAGTCAGCCATGGTGGCAGCATGCTCAGGCATGTTGTGCCGTGGCTGCCAGACGCAAGAGGACGGCTTGCTTCCATTTTTGGATTTGGGTGTCTTGTGCATCAGATGGCACATCCGTGGAACGAATGTGGTGACGGACCCTAAAACCGTGGCCATTGAATCATTTTCTTCCCGTATATATTGGTGGAGGAGTTGCACAAGAAGAGAGAGTTGCTGGCTCACCGGGACCGGAGTTTCTTCACCTGCCATGAGATCAAGTGATATAACAGATGTGTGGTTGTCTTTGTGCTAGTACCCAATGTATCACAGTAGCAACGAGAGGTGTAGTTTGAGGGCTGAAGAGTGTTTGATAATTTGATTTGTTGGTCTTTTCACAATTATATAAAGGGGTATAGTCGTATAGAAACATGCATGGAACTAAGTTTGGGTCGAAGTCCACAAGGATGTCAATTGTCATAGACTCGTAGCTTCGTTTCAGTCGGGGTTTTTCATACCTGGTGCCAACTGAAACATTGGAAACCGAAAATCATTGCAGTAGTTCATTCCCTTCATTAGTTCAACCACACTGGCGGAAGTCTTAAAAAGATGACCTACGTACGTTCTGAATCCAAATTGGGTTTGAACACCCCCTAGCTAGTTAGGGCCTTTTCCGTTGAGATCACATAAAGATGTAACCCGGCGATTTGGCTCTAGGATCTAGATGCACCCATTATGTATTTTTTTTTTAAATGTCAAAAAATTCCAGGAAAAAATCCGGATGTACATTACAATATCATGTGTTAGCACAAAAAATGGCATGGTGAAAAAACATTTTTTGTGAGCTGTACAAAAAAGACAAAAACTGACGCGTATAAAGACATTTTGGTGCGTCCGGATTTGTCTTTTTTTGCACATGTTGCAAAAAAAGTTTTTTCTTCGCGTAACTTTTTGTGCTAACATGAAATGTCTTGAACTATATTCGAAATTTTATTTTGAATTTTTTGACATTTTAAAAATTGTTTTTTGGGTAGTGGGTGCTGCACCCACTACCCCCTCTTCTCAAAGTTTTACAGTAAAGGGAGTAGTTATTGACTCAAAACTCCATTTATATCAGGCACCCAATCTCCAAAAGGTCAAAACGTTTTTTTTTAAACCGAAGGCAAAAGCTTTGTCTTTTCCATTTATTAAGCAGAAGGTGGCTGGTTTATTATGGAAGAAACCGGACGAAAACCAAAAGGTGCCCGGTTTATTATGGATGTGCCAAACAAAACGTTTGTTTGGTACCTCTCTCGTGGGGTTATTTTCACAACACTCTGTTTGGTGTGCAAAAAATACAACTAGAAGGTTATCAAATGACTTTGCTCTCGTACTACCGCCCTTTCAACAAGACATATAATTTTATGAAAGGTCAAACAATGTAAAGTTTGACCAAGTTTTTAGAAAAAAACATTTTACAAGTTTCAAAAGGTCAAACAAGGCTTCCGTACTACCTCTCTTTATTTTATAAGTTTTGAAAAGCATATTTGCAAGTTTCAAAATATCTGAAAAAATGCTAGACGTGCTCAATGATGTATCCTACGGATGTGCTAAATATCACCTAAAAACATTTTGTATTCTGAGCTCCACATAAATGAAAAAGTATGGTCCAAGTATAGAGAACAGTGCACATTGTAAAAACTACAAAGTTCATAAGTTTTGTCATTTTTGTATAGACTAGAGTTTAAAAACATTACGGTTCCGACTTTGCATGCTGTGAGCATACGGTTGTACTCGCTTTTCAATCTTTATATTATGCAGATGAGGTCTGATCTTAATGTGTACTTAGAATGCAGTGGGTGTGCATCTTCCATTTTCCCTTGCATACACACTTCTTGGCTCTCAGAGCAATTCTCTGATCGATCTCTCCTAATTCGTGATTATAGCAGCAGACCCAACGTTTTGTCTCTAATCGTCTCAGTATTTTGAAATTACGGGTACTACGAAATAAATTATAATGTCTCAGTTCACGTGTTAGATCAACAGCCTGTGTAATGTTGGTCTTCGTTATCATGGACCTATAGTTTCCTTTTCAGTCAAAATAATCCTGCTTTATTCATTAATAATATTCTAGGGGTAGAATGGCAGGGTCGGGGGTGACAAAGGCCAAAAATCAGGACCATTAATTTTCTAAACTAAGCACATTACGGGTAGAATGACGAGCATCTGAATTCGAGGCCTGGCCTTCATGCACAAAGAGGGATTTTCTGAACGTGCGACATGACTGCGAGATTCTTCCGAGGATTGAACATAGCAGGTTTGGTGATCCTGACAATTGATTCGTCCACCATCAGAATGAAAAATGAAGTTGCACAATAGGGCAACGACTTTAAGAATCTGACATCAGCCATTGATTTAATTATCGCATCAGAACTCTTTTTAGAACTTCCTAATCCTCTTTTGTACACAAACGCAACTTCAGCAGATCATTGTTATGATAGTCTAGGTAATCCAATGTGCAGCAGAGCTCCGATTCCGAGCTGGTTGTGAAAACAAGCAAATGTTTATCTATATCTATATCTGTACTACTATTAAAAGAGCAAACATGTGTCGGATACATTAAATCGTATGCATTCAATTTTCGATCAACGATTCAGATTGTCCCGTCGATGTTGAGCAACTCAACAGGTCCTATCCCCAAACGTTTTTTTGTTTTTATTTTTGTTTCTACCGTGATGGTGAAGGTGACTCTGAGCGCGGCGCCTCGCCGCGGTCGTTCGTGCGCAAGTTCCGGCTGCCGGAGGACGCGAACTCGGGCGGCAAGTTCCGGCTGCCGGCTCGCCGGGGTCGTTCGTGCGCAAGTTTCGGCTGCCACAGGACACGAACTTGGGCGGCAAGTTCCGGCTGCCGGAGGACGTGAACGCACGCGGCATGGCATCGTTGCGCGCTGCGAGAATGGCGTGCTCACCGTCACCGTCAAGAAGCTACCGCCGCCGGGGAAGAAGATCAATTCCGTCCACCTACAGGGTCTCGCTCGGAGGGCACGCCGCCGCGGGGCGCCACGCGGAGGCCGTCGAGCTCCACCGGGGCATACGGCACCGGTGCCTCGCGGCGCTGGACGACGTCGTCCTGCTGTCCCTCGCGCTCAAGGCTTGGAGAACGCGCGGAAGGTGTTCGAGAGGGTTCGTGAACGGAACGTGATGTCCTGGACGTCGATGCTGAGCGAGTGCCTTCAGAATGGTCTCACCGAAGAAGGACTCGCGCTGTTCAACCAGATGAGGGGAGAGCATGTGCTGCCGAGCGAGCACACAATGGCGAGCGTGCTCAACCGCTTGCACCATGCTCGGTAGTAATCCCTGGATAGTGCACTCTACGCTGGTATAGAATTATGTGGTATCAAAATAAATCTTGTTGCAAAAATACCACCATGATCTAACACTAGCGGATTTTTTTTTGTATTGCACTTAAGGTGTGTGTGTCTCTAATCTGCTAGCATTGTAAAGATGAGCAAGTACCTGAATGTTTAATGAAATTTCAGAACTATAAAGTAATGTCCTGGTTCAGGGAATATCTAATTTTCTAGCTTCTTTCAAATTCGTATCTGTTTTTTAATATTATATTTGTCAAACCAATGGAGCAGCGCTTCTGCACCATCTGGTTGTACTGCTGCTGGCAGTGTTTTGTTGGCTATGTATTTTGTGTCATGGTGTAAAGCTTACTTCACGTACATTTGTTTGTTCTCGAGAAGAACTATCTCTTTTGGTAAGTGATACTGTCATATCACTCATGTTACTTATGCTTTAGTTAGATTTCCTATTGATTATGAAGAACGAATGACGGCTGTTTAGTACTTCTTGCAAAGATATGACTTCAAACTGGAGCATACTAATTGGCCCCCCTACAGTCTGGAAGTGAATTTTGGCCTATATATTTCCCTATGGAGTTACATTATCCATGAACCCTTCCTCATACATTAATTAAATATCGTCTATTCATTGCTTCGTACAAATTGGTTGCAGATTGCAAGATTGTATAACGGCAAATGCAATCTAATGATATAACTCCTGATTTGATGACCATACTCCAGGCAATGAAATCTCTACATGTCAATTTGTTAAAGTTAAATCGTGCAGATCCAATGCCTATTGTTAAACCATATGTGTTGGTTACATGTTCTCTTATGAAATGAATAATAAATTTATACGCATCATAAATTTCACTGCACACATTTCAACAGTTGGCATAACTATATGATCCTTATTAGATAATGGTGTGGACGTGTACATTGCCCAAGGGCTTGTAATGCTGCTGCGCATGGTGTACCCATGGAGCCCCAAAAAAGTCAAATCATCTCGGGCGGATTTTATGATGATTCTTCATGCCATGAAAATACTTTTAAATCATGTCATGTATAGAACTGACTTCGAATCTGATAATTATGAAGACAACTTAACCGGGATTGAGGACTGACTTCCAATCTGACAACTTAACCGGGGTTGAGGACATGCTTATCTATCGAGCTACTCTTCGGAGGTAATAGGAGACATGCTTATCTACTCTCTAATTTGTGTGTAAGTGATGATATTCAGCTTAATCGGAATACATGATTTGTACGTATACTAGTTACTATTAAAAGAGCAAACATGTTCGGGATATATTAAATTTGATCCGTTCAATACCTGATCAACGCTCTAAATCGCTGCAATGTTTGACAACTCAACACACCTTTTCGTTTTGATGATAATTATAAGGATTGCCACCGCTAACTTCCCAACACGGCGATTGGAATCCAGGGCAGCCGGACGCCCACCGCGCCGTCGAGGCAGCCGTCACCAGCTTGGCCGTCACCGGGCTTCTACCACGACGGCGTCCTTCCAACGCGCGTCCCCAATGCCGTCGTCGCCGCGCTGCCTCCAGTAGCCGTCCTGCCCGTCGCGAAAACACCGACGCCCTGCACCTGCGGCCTGCCGTCCACCCTGCCCTGTAATGTATACGAAGCCGCCGTACTACCCTGCACCTAGCTCTACGGCGTACTGCTCCTCCAGGGCGGCGCGCCCCTCAATGCGGAAATTAGTAGGCATCTGAATTGCTCACGCCGCCGCACTGCCTGCGCGAGGATTCCACGTTGCACACCGACGTACTGCGTTGATCGCCTCAGTACTCCACGCCGCCAACACGCCGTGACCGACGCGCCTACCGCACTACCTTGGCCGCCCATGCACTGCATAACGCGCTATGTCACTATGTGCTATGTTCCGTCCTCTCCCCCAGATCGATTTGAGCCAAACCATCGACGCCGGAGGTGGCCGGGGCGCAACAGGGACACGAGCAGCGAGCCGGCCAAGTTCGCAAGGACCATGGCACCGCCGCGCTGGGCTGCCGTGAGGTACTCCTGTCCAGTTGCTCAACAAGATCTCCTCACCTGATACCTTTTCTGCGACATTACTATTTCCATCTTCAAGGTCACCTCAGCGAGCCTGAAACCAGAGCCTAACATGTCATTTTGCCATTGTCATGTGTTATCTGAAAGTTGCAGCATGAATTCTCTGTAGAATTCTGTAGTTGTATGACTGGATTGTCTATTTGAAGATGTTGTCGGATTCATCGCGCACATGTCTCTTGCATTGACTGCGCTGTCGTGCACCCCTCCCCGCCGTCGCGGCTGGGTCCTCATTCGGCCTCGCTGCTGCAGCTAAGCGTTGTTCATCATGTTGCCTGACGGAAAAGGACCCACGTGGTTGGCCTCGCTGTTGGCCTCAAAGGGAATTAGCATAGCTGCAATGGCAGTAGTTCTCTTGAAGTAAGACCTACACTAGAGACAACTAACTGAACCCTGAGTTGGCCCCGGCAATACTCTACAATCTCATTTACAAAGTGAAGATGATGCAAAAGAAGTAGATGGTGGTCCTATTGGTCCTGCTAACATCAATGGATCAGCAGATAATGAACGGAGTCTGACTCAAGTGCTTGCTAGCTCTATTTATCGAAGTGTTTGAAATAAATGGGCCGGGACTCAAAATAATTTGGCGAAGTGTTTGTTCCTGAACGAGGGACGAGTTCCGGCAAATCCTCTAATTGAGCATTTCTTGAAAGGCAAAACCTGGCCAAAGAGGAACTAGAAACAAAGATGCAAAGGCTAGGGTATTTGATGTTGAAGATAGGTGTGAAACCACTACAAGATTCTGCACAAATGACTATCTCAGGAGATGGCCCTTTCATTAAAAGTGAACTAACTAGTTGGTAATAAGATGGAGGTGTCACAATTTGAGAGACAGAAAACAAGTCTCATGAACATGTTGCAGGTTAATTCTGTTCAGGTTTATTCCGTACTGAATTTATTTGTTAGCATAGGAAGTTCTGAATTGGCATTTGTATTTTTAATTCTAACAGTATAGTCATACAATCGCACACCTTTTTTACTTTCAGAAAAAAAAACATTCTGAACCAGGTAATTTGTATGATAGCATACTTGTGGCTCCATGGATTGTTGGGTGTGATTTTGTATATAAGTCTCCCCTTGGTTCAAGACAAGATACACTCATTCTAGCGATAACTAATTTGGAACCGAGTGAGTATTATCTACCATGTTGGCTTAATTTTTTTTCTAAGGCTCACTGGTTTGCGGCGAGAGGATAATTGAGGAAAGATTGCTTATTTCCTTGTACTTTGGTCTTTGGGGGATCTGTTCATCATTGAATAAGAATCTGGTATGCGTCTTTCATTCTGTTTAAAGCAAATGTTACGAATGATCATAAAAAAATATGATTTGCCCCTGTTATGTTTTTTTTTTTCATTTTTGTATCAAGCTTTCTCTTTATTTTGTTTTTGACAAATACAAATAACGTGCGTTGCACGTGCACGTCTACTAGTTAGTACTAAAACCAGAAAGTAGAGCAGATGCAACTGTTTTACGAAGATCATAGTGAAAATATATAGAGATCAAAACGTTTCGTGCTTGCCTCCCGGGTCGCTCCCAGGGGCGTCTCCGGAGGAGACCGAGCCCGTGCGGTTGACGGCGGCGGCGAGGCCCCCTCCTCGCGCAGCGGATGGTGGAGTGCGGGCTCCGCTCGGGTGCGGGCGACCCCGATCTTGTGGCGGCGGATATGACCGACAGCGGCGGCGTGCTGCTCTCGCCAGGAAGCAGGAAGACGAGGTCGGGCGGCGCGGTCGCGGGCATGTGCTCTGGCCTCCTCTCGGCCACGGGCCGGGGCAGGGGCTCCGGGCCCGCGTGAGCCCATCCGCCCACCTCCGATGCGGTCATCGCTTGCAGCCATGGTGGTTGCTGGAGGCCACTGTCCTTCACTGTGTCGTCGTCGGCCACCTCACACCCTGCAGATTTGGCGCCGGCAGCAACCATGGGGGTTGCTGTTAGCTAGGTCAATCTTCCGTATCAGGCCCTCGGGTCCTGCGTGGTGGTGCGGCTGCGTTTGGCGGTGAAGCCGTTTGTCACGGTAAGTAGGGGCTGGCCGCCGCGGTGGTGTTCGTCTCTCCTCTTAGTTGGGTGGTGCGGGGAGTTTGCACGCCGGGGCGGCGGCCCCGGACGATGGACTCGGTGTTGGCTGTGACCTGTATAGGGACGACATGGATTTCAGCATTTGGAGTGCCTGGCGAGGTCCGGCGAGGGCGTCGTTCCTTGCCCAGATTCCGGTCTGGAGGCTCTGTTGCAGCCATGGTATCCCCTGCCCTTCGTGGTGGGGTTGGAGTTGGTGGCCCTTGACGATGGGTAGGAGGGGATCGGACCGAGCGAAAGCTCAAGCCGTCGTTGACGCCAGTGTCGGTGACGCCTGTGGGCGCCGCTTTCCCTCTTGGGGCGACACCGTGGCTCCACCCCACCTCCCTCGTGTTTACTCCGGGTGAAAACCTGGGTCAACTGACCTGACGGTGGCGTCGCTTCTGCGTCGTGACCTCATTGGAGGCACCGTCTTGGAGCAGGGATCTCCTCGCCCCGCCATGGCTGTTTGGGTGCAAAGCTGGTGCCTTTCCGTAGCTCGCGACCTGAAGTGAAGTTGCCCTGTTCCTGTGCTTTGGTGGAGACATGACCTGCGGACACGGTGGTCCGATCCCGTCCCTCTGGTGGCTGGCTGTTTTACAGAAGAGTTTGGTGCTCGCCGCCTTCGTTGTTGTCTGATCCCGCCCCTCTGGTGGCTGGCTGTTCTACGCAAGGGTTTGGTGCTCGACGCTGCATTGGTGCGATCTCCGTTCGGCGTAGGGGCGGCGCCAGGGTATGCCCCTGTCTGCCGTGGAATACCCAAGTATTTGACACACACAAAAAATGTATATGTTAGGCCCAGCCCATCAAGGAAGAAACGCAATCTCAGCCCATACAGCACGCACGCCCTCGCTCGCACGCTCGCTCACATCACACACCACGCTCGCATCGCACAGCACAGCACGCACGCCGTCTGCTCTCGTTGCTCTGCCCTCTCCCCTTTCTTGACCTCGACTAAGACAGCCGCCGCGCCGGCCGATGCAGACGGGAGCAAGCGACGCCCCCGCGCCCGCGGTGGCGCCCCGCCCGCGCCCCTCCCCCTGCGTCCCCGTGGCGCCCCGGCCCCGCCCCCCCCCGCCGCGTTCCTCCTCTTCGGCCGAGCGCAACAGCGCAGAAGGTAAGGCCAGCCTCGCCCCCATTTTTTGTGGATTGATTTGCTATTGCTAGTTCGTTTTCTTGACTAGTATTTGAGTAGATGTAAGATTTAATTTTCTGTTTTACTTGATTTCTTGTAATGTAGATGAAGAAAAAGGGGACTGCTGGCAATTTTTTTTTACTAGTGTTTGATTCATATATTACATTTAGAGCAAAAAAAAAAATTTGGGTGCAATACCTGCCATTTCCTGGCGCCGCCACTGGTTCGGCGCTGTGTTCCTCGGCTTCCTCTCCTTCGTGCTCGTCGGCTGCTCAAGGCTCCGATCTTTCGTCTCCTGGTTCCCTCTCTGATGTCAAGCTCTGTGCTAATTTTGGTGGTTTCTTCGCTGGTGTCCGATCATGCCTTCTGGCTGGCCGTTTTACGCAAGGATATGGTGCCCCGGCGTAGTGTAGCCCCTTATGTTTTAGCTTGTCCTTGTTCTGCTCTGTGAGAGACTCTCCTCAACACCTTGTATTTGACATTGTAAAACCCTGAGCTTTGTTAATTCAAAGTTAGACATTTTTGCCTTTTTTCAAAAAAATATACTCCCTCCGTCCTAAAATAAGTGTCTCAAATTTGTACAAAAGTGAATGTACCTATACATGTATCATGTCTACATACATCCACTTTTTGACAAATCTAAGACAGTTATTATTGGACGGAGGGAGTATATAGAGATCGAATGGTGTACATTATTAGGGTTAATTTGGCCACGTGGACCAGTTCCGTTCTACAAGTACTTTTGGGTATAATAGTAACACTGGAATGTACGATGCAATTACATAGGAAATCGTACGTCAATCAATTGTTTGAAGAGCCGAACCTTCAAACGAAGCAGTCGTGTAGGGGAGCGTTCAGAGGTTAGGTTTGTGACGTCGTGCAAGATGTATCCATATCGCGGGCGTTCCTGACGATTCATCTGTAGTCAGCTCGTGTCTATTGGTACAACATCCTACAACTACAACTTTGATGGCAACGCAACATGTATTCTAAGTCTCTAAACTACCTAGAATTCAAAACACATGATAACATATGATCAATTGTAAGATAGAGACCGAACAAAAGAAATACACAATACACAGACGTACTAAAATAAAATGTCGTTTTCGAGACATCTTCTATTTTCATGTATAGGGGAGGGGAGCTTTCATGTTAGGTTGTGGCATTGGGCATTACCAAGACGACTAATCACGAGTCAACTCGCTAGAAAAAAATCTACGTAACACTAATTCTCAAAAGTATTATCCTGAACTGAAAGAAAAATCTTCAAGACTTGGCATGGCAACTGAGGTCAACAGCTTTCTATTTTCGAACAGAGCATAAGAACGCAGGTCAATAGCATTCTAGAAAACACATACTCCGTATTTTTGGCTCGTTTGAAGCGCCTCTGCTTCCACTCTTCCGTCCCCTCACAAGGTACTTCACCCCTGCTCTTTATATTTTTCTTTTTGAAAGATCCAGCAATTTACAAGCTGGTTGTTCATGGTGATCAAATACCAGGGGAAAAGTTGAGAAATACTTATTCCGTACTAGGCAATAGCCAAAAAACTGCAAGGAAATCACAGCTATTCCCAAAAGAAATTCTCAAGCCCCGTGAGTCCCGACTTTGTCAAGTTTTTGATCGAGTCGAGGATTTGGGCTACTACCATGATGATGGACTATGGACTGGATTCGGTTGTGAAAACCTTCTGTTTCTTTCTAGCTAAATCTCCCAAGTGATGACGATGATGATCGTTTTGATGCGTTTTCTGAAGTTTCACCTTGCTCTTTGCTTATATGTTCCGTCAGTCTGCTGAAACACGCCAGCTCAATATGCCTATGGTTCACTTAGGAGATGAAGAGTCCGTCAATTGAGATAGAAGTCGAAACATCTGTTTAGATGTTTATGTATTGCAAGCTAAACTGAGGCTCGTTTTTTCGTATTCTGCAATGACCGTTTCGCATATCACGGTTGGGAGGATCGGCTGATCTGATGACTTACGACGGCCAATCCTTTGCCTTTTTTCATTAAGGATGCTATAGGCTTTAGGACTTAGGAGATTCAACATATAAGATCCCAACACCCATCCTACTCTTTGAAATAATCTGAATCTTCTAGTTCGAAGCTTCATATGTAGTTTCATTATTTAAGAATTCACAAGCTTAAAGATCTTTATGGTCGTCATCACTCGAGGCTTGATTGACAATTACGGTTCTTTTGAAATGTGATCCCGCACAACCCATCGTCTAAGAACTCCGTTGATTCATATGATAGGAAAATTGTAGAAATAGGAAACCTATATGATTGAAATGTCGTGTCTAGTTGAATCCATGGAAAAAGAAATTCTTTTTTATTGTGATGAAGGAACTAATATTATTTTCCTTTGAAATTTACGTTACAAGATTTCTATAGGATTGTTTTCTAAGTGATATAACATGGCGAATCAAACGACTTTTAAAGGAAAATTTCCATAGATTTCTATTCTGCATGAATCTTTTGAAAATCCTACGAATCAAAGAGCCCTAAGACTTTCTCTTCGGTACAAACCCCTCTACTGTTTTAAATCTCCACCGTTAATTTGCATAAAAAATCGTAAACTATATAAGGCCCTTCAAAAAAAAATCAAGACTTAGAGCAAAGTTTGCAAGGTCAAACTCCCTAAAAGTGATCTCACCGGTACGCAATTGAAATTTTTTCGAACAGATGTCGCTCGCATGCTACTCTCGAGCGGCTTCAGGGCACCACAGACACCCCGTGTCCCGGTCCAACCCTCCGCACCCTCCCTCACCACCGCCAGAGGGTACCGTCAGGCAAAGCCCGCGCGAAGACTCGGAACGATGGTGTATTCTGTTGTGGGAGGCGCCAGAGAGGTGGTCAAGATGGCTAAGTTATGGTGTCAAGTGGGCTTGATGGTGATGGGGAGGAGCGATGGGCGTTGTGCTGCAGAGATCTATGACAGGTGGCGCTGCGGCCAGCCGTGCTCGGTTGCAGAGGCAAGGAGGTACTGGATCGACCGCATCGAGCGAGCCCAGTCCAGGCCGGTGCGGTCTATGCTTCTGCATAAATTTTCAGCAGCGTGGAGATGGCATCCACCAGCTGCTGTGGCCGTAGGATGTTCTAGCGCGTTTGTGGACGAAAATATGGTGTGTCTCAGCTTTGTGAGGACACGAGGCAGTAGCCGCGGCTGACGGCGACACCGTCGAGAGTCGTCGTGGTGGATGAGGATTTGGACTTGGCCATCGTGGCCACGAACTCTTTATGGAGTGTGGTTCTCCGTAGGGACCCTGTCGGTGGTGCTTGGTGTCGAAAGCAATGCCATGCGACACGGAGTGCACAACTCCATGGTTTGGATGCTCTTTGTTGTAGATCAGCAAGCCTTGCTTGCGGAAGAGAAGGAGATACATTGAAAGCCTATCCCAAGTTTCAGTCGGTGCCGTAGCGTCTTTTAGGCATCTTTTTAATCCTTCTTGGAGGCGTCATCGGAGATGGAGAGGAGGGGGGGGGGGGGGGGGGTTGTTTTCGTATCTTGGCCCTTAAGGTCGTCAGCTTGTGGATGTTTCGTGACACCCTTGTTGCTTTGAGGTTGGAGGACGCCTCGGCAGTGGCTCTGAAGGGTTGTCGTGCATTGAGGTGGCGGCCTCGGAAAGTGATGTAGTCATGCCCTCGGGTGCTCTCTTGTGCATGGTGGAGGCTACCATGACTTGGGTGGAAATTCGGAGTTGCTAGGTTGACGGAGTTATTTAACCGTTGTTGTGTTTGTGTGGTTAGCGTCCTCTTGTGGCCTTCATCAGCGTTAGCTCTGGTGAAGACTTGGGGCAGGGAAGGTCACAAGAAGGGTATACGACATTGCAACACGAGCAGGAATGGCGGGAGCATCCGCACGAGGACGAGACGAAGCAGATCCGCATTCTTGAGAACTTCCTTATCCCCCGCATTCGCCAACGAGCAGATCCAATTCCGGTGCGATGGAGGAGACGCCAAAATCTTTGGCGTCACTATGTTTAGATGAGTGAACTCCTGGAAAGTTTCGCAGACTACTTGTGTTGCACTCTAGGTCCAGTCTAGAACCTAGAGAGTTGTAAGGCTGTCCTAGGTAGTTATAGTGTTACACAATGGACACGTGAATGTGTAAGAACCTCCAAAACTCTCACTTAAACGTGCTTGGTTGGGTGCAATTTTTTGATGAGTGACTTCCAGGGATGAACCCGAGGGTGCGCATAAGTGATGACATAGTGCTCTCAGACTTAGCAGTAACTATTCTCAGCCCGAGAACAGTCGAGGTGTTACACACTATACGCATGCATGGACATGTGAGAACCTCTCAGACTCTAATTTAAGAGTGTTTGGCTAGGAGAAATGTTGGATGAGTGATCTCCTAGGAAGTTTCCTAGAGTGAGCCATGCATGAGGACGAAGTTCTACCAAGCTCTTAGTTAATCGTGCTTGACTGAGAGTAATTTGGGAGAACGGCGATGATCTACGTTTCACACGGCGCGGGAGCTCTGAACCGATGATCGATATGGTTTCATGAGTACATCCGAGGAAATTTCCCAAGTGCTTCAAAATTCTCGGTTAATCGTGCTTAGCTGGGAGAAATTTGAGACGAGTGGCACTTTGAAACTGTTAATTAAGTTCATGCACCAACCAGTAGAATCAAAAGCCCACTCTCATGTGTGACTCAATGTGGCCTACAAAGTGAACAGAATCTCATCTATAACTCGATAAGACCTATACATGGACAGAGAGAGGGCCAATGTAATTTTTGTATTAAGTTGTGAAAGCCGAGATTTGAACCCAAGAACTATGCTATGATATACCAGTTAAGTTTCATGCACCATGCAAACAGTAGAAGCAAAAGTCCAAACTGGTAGATAGAAGGTGGACAATCCACGTATACTGTAAAGAAATATAGTGTTATAGAATGACTTGTCTTGGTTTGTGATGCCAGTATAAATCCTACTGACTAGGATGTTACAATAGACGAACATATCCACACAAAGCACAAACTGCAGATAGTTGCATAGCGATGTTACTTAGGTCACTTTCCAACCTAGAAATTAATCTAGAGCAATATTTTATTCCTAGCAATCAACAATATATAGCATTACTTAAAACATAAAGAACCACAGTTAACTTTATGCAACTACATCTTTTTCAAGAATACGCCATGGGAAAACGTATCATTTTCATAGATAGAGAAAGTTAGACGGCTAATCAACACCCAAAAGGGTTCCAAAACCAAAAACAAAAACGATGCCCGTGACAATGTGTTCTAACTAACACAAAGCCCACGGTTCTATCGGAATGGACTACTTGCCCAATCCCAACCTCGTCAATGCTGTTGTTGCATACCTGAACATATCCACGAAGAAGCCTCGCTCTCGAACACTGCCCAACCACCGCTCTAACTCTCTCGGTGATCCACCGTGATGGGACGGTAGCACCATTGTAAGACAACATAATTGCGGTGTGTGTCTAGATGGACCACATGATCTAGATGGTCACCGACCATATGCCACTACGGACTGTATGCCTAGCCGGTATGCAACTACATCTGATTATGTGCAAGAAAGTGACATACAAGTAGGTATGTGAATTCAGTGCTAGCAATATGAGCTCAACCAATCAACCTGAATAACTCCAATTTAGACACATTAAAAAGAGATGAATAGACCCATTGTATGATTCGCCTTTTTTTGTTTTGCATATTATCATATTGCACCGATAACAAATAAAACTAGTTGAAACTTTCAGGTAATTAACCAATGGTTAAGCTTGTTTACTGTGTTCTTTGTTGGCAGCAAATTAAAACGTAAACCACTTCGGCTGCTGCATTCCATAAGAGTAGTTATGGCATCAGTGCTACTGCTCCTCGTCGCAATGATTCTACAGCTAGCATATATATCAGCACAACCTGCCCCAGGATGCAAACGACAGTGTGGCGATGTCAAAATACATTATCCATATGGCATTGGTACAGGCTGTGCTATCAACAGAGGCTTTGAGCTTAACTGCAACATGACTGCCGACGGAACTGAGAAGCTGCACAGTGGTAACGTGGAGATCTTGGAGATATTAGTGCCTCATGGCCAAACTCGGGCATTAAACTACGTTTCGACGTATTGCTACAACCGCAGCACAGGATTAACGGATCCTCGCAGGTGGAACCTTAATAGCGGGAGTACACACCGCTTCTCCGATGTACACAACAAGTTCATAGTCATTGGTGCAACACACTTGCATACATTTATAACAAAGCTAATCCGGCCGGGTACACGACTGCATGTGCATCAGTGTGTGCGAGCCCGGGAGCCGTGACGAATGGCTCGTGCTCCGGTATAGGTTGCTGCCAAAATGCTGTACCCAAGGGCTTAAACAGCTACAGTGTCAATTTCTTCAATGTATATAATGTTTCAAATAGTTCGGTATTCAACCCATGCAGCTACGCTGCACTTGTGGAAACAGCGACGTTTAATTTCAGCTCCGAGTACATAACCACCAAGAGGTTCAACGAGACATACCAAGGGAGGCAGCCGATGGTGCTGGACTGGGTAATTGGAAATGAAACATGCGAGGTGGCCATGCGCAACAAGACTTCTTATGGATGCCTCGGCGCAAACAGTATGTGTGTGAATTCAACCAACGGCCCAGGGTATATATGCAACTGCACCAAGGGGTATGAAGGAAACCCTTACCTCTTGGATGGATGCACAGGCAAGTTCTTCTCTAATTTGCTCCACATCTATATTAAATTGTGCATGTTGCTTTCCATTGTAATATGAATAGTTGTGTTAATTTATCCATTGTAGGTAGTTTCTGCATTGCAATAGATACTAGATTTTCTCAGATAATGCACATGATCAGAATAGAAGATACAAATCAGGGTTAGACAACATATGTGTGCAAATATTAAGGGTATTTTGACTAGAAATAAAACGACAGATTTTTTCTATGCCTAATTTTAAGAGAAATTCCAACACATCCTGTCTCATCTGGTCTAAAACAATAAAAAATGTACTGAAAGTAATGAAGCACGTTGAATTGTTCAGCAGAAGATTTAATTTCAAGTGGTAAAATGAAAAAAGGAAATTAAACGATACCAATGAAGTTTCTTATAATCTCTTGTGCTTTCCTGGTACAGGAAAACTGAAGTATCTAATACCAAAATAAACTAAAAAAGGAAATACTGGTGAAAAATTGTAGTCTTTTACTTTCTTCATCCACGGTAGCACTGGTCAGAACATCAGTGACATTTTGTCTAATCAAAATTAACTTTCCTTTTATTGGTGAAAATTAAACTCAGTGTTAATTATGCAATTCCATACTCCATGTTGAACCCAAGGAACATTAGTGACATTAGACGGGAGTAGTTATTTTATTGGTACTGAATCTCAAATTTATTTCATACATAACTACTCGATAAACCATTTGAGCCCAAGGAATTTTATTTTCTTATTGCAGATTTCAACGAATGTGCGAAGAATCGAAGCCCATGCCCAAATGCTGCTAGATGCCACAATACGATAGGAGGTTACAGATGTTCATGCCCTCCGGGCAGAAAGTTGTCAACGGAAACGAACTCTTGTAATCCGGACATCACCCTGATACTAGGTAAACAACTACTACCTCCATCCCGAATTATAAGACTTATATTTTGTGAAAAAGGTAAAAATGTTAGAATCGTGCTCAGTTATTGTTAAGAAAAATCAATCAGTTACAATCATACTAATAAGAGTAAAAATGTATTGCATATACTCACTCGGTGATTCCAGTTCAGTTCATTCATATCCCGATTAATTGTTATATGTTGTATGATACACAAAAATCGAACCAGCCTCTGGGCACATTAGCTGCATTAGTGCACTGCCCGTACAGGTGCTGGCGAATATGCCCCAAATAGCAGATGAACAACATTGCAGGCACATAGTAGCATTCATGATGCTTGGCCATGGGCCTATTTTTTTTTGAAATACAAGGAATAATTTGAGAATATTTCGAAACAAGACTGCATTGTTTTTACAAGGAATTGCTACATTAGATCACAACATTAACCATGCTTTCAATATGTTTGGAGTCAATTTTAATGGAGTTAAATTTCATATTTTACAGGCATTTGCATCGGCTCTGTCATTCTAGTGATTATCATATCATTCCTTCTGCATGCGAGTAATTTTTGAGAGAAGAAAGCTAGCAGATGTCAAGAAACAGTATTTTCAGAAACATGGAGGTGCACTATTATTTGAGAAGATGAAATCAGACCAGGGACTTGCATTTACGGTGTTCACTGAAGCAGAATTAGAACAGGCAACACATAAGTTTGATGATAGCCAAATTCTAGGTCATGGAGGCCATGGCACTGTTTACAAGGGAATTATTAATGGCACAACTCCATTGGCAGTCAAAAGATGTGCATTGATTGACGACAACATAAGAAGGAATTTGGTAAAGAAATGCTGATTCTTTCCCAGATCAACCACAAGAACATTGTTAAGCTGTTGGGTTGCTGTCTTGAGGTGGAAGTACCAATGCTGGTGTATGAGTTCATTTCAAACGGAACATTGTTTGAACTTATTCATGGAAAAAACCGCACCATGCACATACCATTCAGTTCTCTCTTAAGGATCGTAAATGAGGCAGCTGAAGGGCTTTCATTTTTACATTCGTATGCAAACCCACCAATTGTGCACGGTGATGTGAAAACCTCTAACATCCTTCTTGATAATAATTACATGGCAAAGGTATCCGACTTTGGGGCTTCCATACTAGTAACCAATGATGAAGCCCAGTTTGTGACAATGGTTCAAGGGACATGTGGTATCTGGATCCTGAATATATGCAAACATGTCGGCTGACAGATAAGAGCGATGTTTACAGCTTCGGTGTCGTCCTTTTGGAGATCCTCACTGGGCAGGTACCATTAAAACTTGAAGGTCCAGAGTTACAACGAAGCTTGTCATCATGTTTCCTATCGGCCATGAAGGAGAACAACCTTGATGCTATGTTGACAGTCAGATAAAAGGCCATGAGAACATGAGTTGCTTACTGGGCTAGCGGCGCTAGCTAAGCAATGCTTGGATATGTGTGGTGACAACAGGCCCTCAATGAAAGAGGTGTCTATGGAGCTTAGCAGATTAAGGAAGCTTTCGACACATCCCTGGATACAGCGTGATAGTGAGACAGAGAGCTTTTCGGTGGACCATCAACCAGTAATTTTGAAATAGATCAAAGCTCTGAATACACAAGGAAGGATGAGCAACTGCCCATAAATCCAAGCAGTTCTTACTTTATTAGGTGAAGAAAGCAGTGACAGTTATATACAAATCCAAGCAGTTCTTACTTTATCAGTGAAGAGAAGCAGTGACAGTTATATACTACAACATTTCTGATCCTTTAATTTTGTCCTTTCTCAAGTTACTGGTGAAAATATTGCACTTCCAGATTGTAAGAGTTTTCTCATGGGAAGTCTACAAGACATTGGCAGTACATAAGCATGGAAAATGTAAATTATAAGATACAGTAATGTATTTATGTCAATAACTGGGGGCGAATCGAGTGCTGCCCCCATATACAGGGTGCATGTAGGATAGTTTTTGGATTAGAAGATTAGTGTATGGTAAGGCTCAGCGGTAGCCTAGCTGCAGCTGCAGCCATGGCGACGTGGGTGATTATCTTGGAGTGTCGAGAATGCACCCAAATACATGATCTAATCTAGGCCGTTAGAAACAGATCGACGGCTGGCGTCGAATTCGTGATGGACAGCGGTCAGGGACTCACCGGACTTGAAGACGGCAGCGGAGGGAACAGGCGTGGTCATCGACGGCGTTTCTGCTGCACCTCCAGGCTCGGAAACGACGTCTTCTGGTTCTTCTAGTCACGGCAAGGTCGTGCGTCTCCTCGGCGTCAGCTTGGGAGCTCCAACAGCAACGAGGCTCGATCGGAGGCGTGCGGCTCCGGCGATCCTCCAGCAACGAACTGGGCTTGCTCCGTGCTGTGTTTTCGCGAGAGAAATATTAAGGCGGTGAGAAAAAATGAGGCGAACAATATAGAGACGAGAGAGGTCCGGTCCTCCAGTTTGTCGCGACAACAACCTCCAAATCTCAACCATGGCGCTCCGCAACGAGATCCAAAGCGTGCTCAAATGGCGGCTATAGTTTGGATTTTCGGATAAAAGGAACGTTGAGAGTGCGGGGTATTTTAGGATTAATTTCGTGGCCAGGGTAGCCCAATCGAACGAAATTTTGAAGATTTGTCGGGATTTGTTGGGTACAGAACGAACTGGTATTCGTTCAGGAATCTGGTCAGAGCTAGAAATGAAAAAGAGAACGTGGGGAGAGAAGAGCATGGGCTGGTGCGGTGACTTTCTTTTGGGCCAAAATGGCCTACGGCTGGCTTTTTTTTATTTTTTCTTTAGTTAATTATCAAATCAACTCCAAGTTAAGTGAAATAAAACCAGAAAAAGTTCAAAATTTAATTTGAATTTTTTGGACCACATCCTGTTTTCTCATATAGTAAACTAGAAAAATACGTTATGTGCCTGCATTCATATAGATTTAATATTTGTTTTATTTGGAGTCTTGGTGTTTTATATTTAATTATCAAGTGCAATTCCATGAAATGCAGTAACCACATGATGAAAATGCATATGATGATAGAAATTCCAACTCTAAAAATGTGGATGTACAATAAGTGGATGGTTTTATAATTCCCTAAATATCTAAATAGGAGGTCAAACATTCGCTAAAAAATTAAAAAAATCTATTTTTCCTTGTTGATGCTTCTAATGCATCCAGAAAATACGGTGATATTAGGATGAAGAAACTATATATATT